>JAVQJL010003722.1:0-21670 GCA_036024295.1 Nannoperca obscura
TTTAAAAGACAGTAAAGTGACCGTTAATTTAAATAACTTTACTTTATTTTTCTTCAAGAAAGCTGTAATTTGACAAGCACATGGTGTAGATTGATTGAATAATTCTATGAAAAAAAATAAATACGATGTTAAAATTTTTACTGTCTTTCCTTGATTTTATTACATTTTAGAGACGTTTTTTAACAATGAAAAATTGTAAATCTACTTATGTTTGACCGTTATTTGACGAAGAATATATACAGTAAAAATATGTAATTGACTGTTAAATTAAGTATAGTTTTTTACTGTAATATTAGGGTAACTGTTTGGCAACTTTTGCTGCCAGACATAATACCTTTTTTTACGTTTTTTTTTACAGTGTAGGTTCTGCCTTGTGTTTCCACTGTGTTTTACAAACCAGAATATTTTGGATATATGTCACTGAAAAGGAATACCAGAACAATCCCTGTTTGGTAGGCAAGGGATGTTGTGGCCAGACAACAATGGAATAAGTGGCGCTAATATTGACTATTGATTGGTTTTGGTATCATTACAGCCACAGTAGGAGGTGGGCAGCATGGAGTGAGTGAAATGTACCTGTTTGGTACCAAAAAAGCAGTCCACTGCTTTATTCTATCCTGAGTCAGAAAACAAAGAGGTTCAGATAAAGAATGAACATCAGGTCACAGCACAATCATTTCTATTTTTTTTTCTTCAACAGAAAATAAAATATAGTAATGTAACATTTTGCTTCACTACTCTGCTACTTAAAAGAACAGCTTGCTACTGCAAATGTTACATAATTTTGAAAATAGTTAGGCACAGCTAATGTCAACACTGTGTAAACAATGTACAGTGTACACAAACCAATGCATAATAAGGCAGAAAAACACATTTAATATACTGAATTAGATATGGCCTATATATTGAAAAACACGTTCTTGCAGTACCTAGGTAAACACATGTCCTGCTTTATTAATGTCGTGTGGCCTCAGCAAACCAGCACTTTCGTTGCACCCCTCTGCGACAGTATCTGGAACTTTCATTTAGTCTCACCTCCTGAGTTGCGCCCAAATGTCTAGGGTCTCCCTCTTGAGCAGGCGTAGAGAGCTGTTTTCCACATTGGGAACATAACAACCCATTCCTGGAGCTTACCATAACTTGACCTTGTAAGAACCTTACAACTACCTTGTTGTTCACTTTTTTACAAACTAGAATCTTTTTGCACTCTTTCATGCATTTTATTACAGGACAGGCCGGTCTCTCTCTGCTGTGTAACGTCTAACCAGCTCTCCTGGCTCAGAAGACAGGGAGGTGAAAAAGAAATACCTTGATATGTGATTTTAGAAATATTTACGCTAAGCTAATGCTACTGTGTTTCCCAAGACTGTGCAAATGAGCTACCATTTACATAGGCAAATGTATAACAAGGCCTGTAAGCTGTAACTGAAATTTCTTGCAGTGCTTAACCAAACAGCTAAAGTCCTGCTTTACTCCTTGCTGTGGCTCCTCTGCAAACAAGTTGTTGCATTGCATCCCCATGTCAGTGCCTGTAACTCAGATTTAGTATGACCTCCTGATCAGTGCCCAATCTCCATTATAAATCTGGTAAAATAGAATTGACATTTATAGTACTACTTCTATAATATTGAACAGATACGTTTTGTTTTGTGAATTTGATCTAGTCTTTTCAGAAGTTAAACATTAGTATAAAATCTGGTGATGCTCCTTAGTCAGTTGATAATGGAATAACTCCTACAACACTATGACAACATCCACAGTGATTTTATATGGGGACGTTTCCTGATTCACAGCTGGAAATACTTTCACCTAGATGTAGAATGATAATTAATGGACATATATGAGTGTGGTATTGATTTCCTCTTCTAAGTCTTGGCAAGAAAGGAAATATGTGCATTTCCTAATTATTTCTTCAACATTGCTTGGATAAGTTATATAGCATTGTTTTACTAATCTGTTCTTCTTAACATCAGAACCAGTTCAAACTAATACATAATGACACTTTTCACCTTGCTTTCCTTTCAAACAAAAAGTGCATGCTCAGGGGTCATGTAAATATAAAGAGGCGAAGTCCCTCCTCTTCAAGTGGACCACCATGGGACCTTATCTTGGAAAAAGTATGTATGGTAGTCAACAGCGATTTGAATTGTGCCATGAATTATACACATGATGTTTGTCAATGTAAAAGATAATTTTACAAGTCAAGAAAGCCACAGTTTGTGTAACGTGTAATCAAGGCACAATTCAAACGGGATCAAAAAATAATGTATCTTTCGCCGTTGGCTACCGTACTTTTTTTTTTCCACAATGAGGTCCTGCGGGGTGCACTGGCAGGGGAGGGTCTTCTTTGAAATTGGTAGATTATTATAACCACACCACAATTTAGACAGATTAGTTATATGCAAAGGCTTAAGTGTCTGCAGGACTGATAACTCCATGTGTAACAACAAAATGCTGATTGTGTTTTGCTTAAGTCTGAGGTTAATCTGTAATGTAATGTATGCTTGATTGATATCTCCATGACCGTGCCATTGATATGATAACCCACATTCATCATGGATGAATTTAACTTTAGTCATTTTGAGGATATTTAGCATTGTCATACAGTTTCACTACTGAAAACTGACCTGAATCACTGAATAAAAGCAGGAATGCAGATTAATTGAGTGGGGTCTATTACCAACTGTATTATGTGTGAACCAGTACATTGGCAGTTGAAACAGTTGGAACAGTGCAGGATGACTGAGTGGCCACAGTTGGAAGTGGATTATGTGACATCCTGGGACCCAGACCAACATCGGATAAACATTTGTTACTAAGGAAAAAACTACAAAACTAAGAAGAAAGAACCCTAAACCACACATATTCACTATATGAGGCTCAAAGGTGGGACTCAGCACATGCACTGAGTGAGCAGCTTTCACATTCAGAGAATGTGACACATTTTTTTTGGTTCCTCATGCATTTAGATTGTAACATTCAAAGTCTAGTTTCAGTGTCAGCACTTTGGCCTTGTTCATGTAAAGTTTGAGTGCAAAGAGAAGAGCCTTGCAATATATTATGCAGGGCATGTACAGTACAGAGGTTGTACAGTTGAATGTTCTCTTAGTGTCTTTCTGCCCTGATTCCTGATTGGCATTCACAGGATGAATTATAGCTGGATAGAGTGCTCAAACAAACAAAGAATGTATCATATATACATTATTGTGTTTTATTTTTGAATTATTATTCAATAATTATTACACATTATTATATTTTATTTTTCCAAAGGTGCCAGTTGTGTAGTTGTGGTACTAGACTCATTTGATAAAACTAATAATGTTTTAATAATGGCTTTCACTGCAAGTTAAGATGAAAGAGGTTGTGAATGGTGCCGTGTTAATCTCTTTAGCCTTCTCAGCAGTGCTGCCACACATAGCCAGCATGGGTATAGACCATGGGGAGCCTCTGCATGGCCAACGCTACAAACATTTACTCTGGTTGGGAACCCTTATTCATATGTCAATTTTAGGGCATCCATTGGACAGAAACCTTGACAACATTTGGCATTTCCTGAACAGAATACCAGTGCACCATGAGATGTTAGAAGGGAAGAGTAATTCAATTATAAAACACCCTAAATGGACTACAGGATTATCCTCTTTAGTTTCGTCAAGTGTAATGATGTGACTCTGTGTTTTTCTGATTAGGGTCCAAACCATTCTCTGCCATAAAGAGAAGAAGAAAAGAAGAAGCATCGGTCCTTCCAATTCAATGCACACTGGTCTATAAGCTTCAGGGCTCATTATAGAGTAGAGAGAGGCTTCTCCCTTTTTCACAAAATGCAAGTAATGAGGCATTTGAAATATTCCACAACATTAGGATAACTGAAACTGGAGAGTAATCCCTATAAGCTTTGCTTGTGTAAAACATTTAAAAGTGCTCCTTCTTTCTCGAGACTGGTGGGTATTTCACTTTTACAATGTCTCACCTACCGAGTTAGACTGTTGATTGACTGTTTGGCCTGGGCAGCACTGTTTTTTGTCTTTCTTTTTTGCAGTTTTGTACAATGGTTGTGTTTACATGATGAAGATATGTTAAACCAGCTTTCTTCCATTCAAAACATGCTTTATGTTTTATATTCAACAATACTGTGTGGACTACATCCAATCACATTTGTAATACCCTGAGGCGTAATTTTGGGATAATAATAATAACTCCACCTGATTTCACTGAGATGTTTTCATTAGATGAAAAAGCATCAAAACGGAACAATGATACACTCATTTGGTGGGCAGTCAGTCTGTTTAGTCTTAAAAGTAAGCCCTGTTTGAGCTGATGGGGCCTATTGCTAAGGAGATTATCTCCTGTTTTTGAGGCATGAAGCAGATTAGCCATACACCCCTCTGGACAGGAAGCCAGTCCATTGCAGGGGCTTAACCCACATCTATCTTTTAAACAGAAACTGCCAAGCAGAGAAGCACTGGCTCCAATTCATCAGTATGACTGAACTCAAAGTATCCCAGCACTAGGACAGAAACTGATCAGGTTTTGGTGTTGATCTATCTCTAAGAAGTGTTCCATTTTTGGGGGCTTTTTTAATGTTATGATAATCAATATATTTTTCAGCAGATGATCACAGTTGTGACATTTAATTATATCCAGAAATATCACTTTTAGAGGAGATCCCTGAAATTAGCCCTGTTTAGACACATGGGTCTTTTCTGAAAGCCCAACATTAAGCTGGCTAATTTGAGCTCATCATTGACATGGGCCCATCTCTTCTCTAATTACTCTCCTTATATAATAGTGTGAGCTGTAGCTGATGAAACCAATAGTCAGATGATTAGCTGATTGTCAGAAAATGTATCTGCACTCTTTTGATAATCAATTAATCATTAAAGTTAGTTTTTTTCAAATGAAAACGCTCAAATATTCAAAATGGTGAAGCTGCAGCCAAAGCTATGTTGTTAAACTGAGTATCTTTAGGTTTTGGACCCTTGGTTGGACATAAATCAAAAAGGACAGCCTCTAGGCTGTGTCTCACCCCGAGCTGCCATCTCAGCTAGGCTGGCATTTTGTGATTTGGACAGTTTCCATCTATACACCGTTTGTAAAGCACATTTATTTAGTTTAGTTTTCTGAGTCATTAAATAAACCTCATGTGTTAGATATGAAAATGAGAAGTTGCTCATTTATACTAAAACATAAATGATCCCACTGAAGACAATTGAGTTATAGAAAAGGCTATATTTTCAAAAGGTAAAATGAATGAATTAATATTCAGAAACGTTGATCATCGTGATGACAGTGGTTCACAAGGTTTTACGGTCAAGTCTTAAAGTTTGAAAATGACAATTCCTTTTACAAATGCAGGGATGGCGTAGTGGAGCTTTTCCTCACAGCTTGAAAGTGTCAGTGGCAGAAATGAACGTAAATAGAGGATACTTTATGTTACAGTTCTAGCTGACTCCTTTTAACCGTCAGCTGTTCCCTGTCTGCAAGTCTTTTGTCATGCACATGCATACTTTATTTATTACTACAAAAGTAATTAGAAACCTGGTTACCTATATACAGTGCAGTGAAACCAGCAGTCTGTAGGAGAGACCTACTTGAGGAAATCAGGTTGGTCGTTTACATTACTTTTAAGAAATCAGCTTAGCCTGAGAAAGCTGCCTGTAACCATGTTACTTAAGTACATGTAAACACATTGAAGTTATATGTTCATGCTAAAATGCAGAAGTTTGTATTGTCACCTCCCCAGAAGTCCTTAGTAATGAGGCTGGGAGTGCTAAAATCTCCTCCACTGTAGTACACTAGCTTCCACACACAAAATGGATTGATTGGATGATAGATTAGCATCAGTTGGTTTTACAGATGCTGATGCATTAGCATAAGTCTGGACTGCCAACTTTTCAAACATCAGTGGTGTGCATACTGTCTCCTCAATTAAATATCAAGAGTCCACATCAGACAGGAAGTTCTGTTAGACTAAAATCCTCAATGGCAACTACCAAAGTATCTGTGGATTCAGAGTGAAGGCAGCGCCATGTTACAGATCATCAGATCAAACCACATATGATTGAACTTGCCTTAGCAGGGAACATCAGCAAAGAGGATGTGCACCAGATTCAAAGGGGAAAATAGAATAAATGTTTTTTACCTGAGTAAGTATTAATAAAACCAAATTTAGTGCAATTGGGCATGCACATCTTGCTGCACACAAAAGCAGATGTTCTCCAATCTTTCTACTCCAGTCTTTGCCAGACTTTCATATAATTGCAACTTTGTTTCACATGTTGCCCTACATAAACTGGAGGCTACTGTGGCACGTGTTGGCAGTCTTAGGGAAACACTTTTGAGTAAATCATGCAAACACCTACTAGTTTCAAATCCAGGATAGAGGATGTGCTTGTTTCTTATTCTAAATTTGATGAATAAATGTAAAACCAGAAGAGTTTTCAAAACAATTCACAAAAGATTGTAAAGCCCTACAGTTAGGAAGTGTCATGGTTCTGGTTCTGACACATCACTTAATGCCTCAAGTTTTACCTGTAGCCATTGAGAAAAATGCTTGCTGAAGCAAGAATCTGACACTTTCTTTCTGTCCAGGGCTTAGCATTAAGGCCCTGGCATTAGCGAATTCTTATTTTTGGCTACTTGGGATGTTGATCCATTGTAGAAACTACACTCACTATAAATATGTGGTTGTACAGAATTGACCGTAAGCCTCTCTTGATAAGGTCAGAATGTAATAAGTAATATCATATGATAGCCTATATCCCATTCCCATCACATTGATTTGTTACATTTTTGGGCCCTCAGTTGAACTTGGCATGCAAGAGTAAAGCTTCTATTACAGTCTGAAAAGTGTGTACATTTGATATTGGAGGTTTGGATTATGTGGATGATCATTTATGAGTAGTAAGAGCAAACAACTCACCACGGATTCCAAACTCATTGCTTATAGAGGTTTGTCAGTGACATCCTCCTTGTGGGAGATTATTAGTAGATCGTTCTGGTGCCCTTTTAGCTACTAGGCTCACACGAACAGGAAGTGAAGAAAATAAGTGCATCACTCCTTACACTCTGATAATTTCAAGTAAGGGGGATGGCCTCCTTGTGTTAATATTTTATTTTTTTATTAATTGGCAAGGCAAGACTGGGATTTGACTGAAGTTTGTGAAAAGTCTTGGATTTCTTCAGCAGTCTCGGAAAATTAGAACATAATAAAGTGTTTTTTTTATGGTATACTACTGCTTTATTATTGCACCTGCTGTACTGACTTCCATGGAGTAGTTGCCCAAGTCATTACAGATTCAGCACTCAT
Organism: Nannoperca obscura; assembly: GCA_036024295.1. Lineage (NCBI taxonomy): Eukaryota > Metazoa > Chordata > Actinopteri > Centrarchiformes > Percichthyidae > Nannoperca > Nannoperca obscura. Next base: position 7,310 of record JAVQJL010003722.1, read on the forward strand.
GCAGGAAGCAGACATTGTGAATCGAAGGCACATAAGGTCAGACCCAGAATACATTTTTCTACTAGACCAAAATTAGAAATATACAACCATTTGCATACACTTCACTTTGTGGTGCAGAAAAAAAAAGTGATCTAGTGCAACCATCATGTGAATGTAAATCTCAAGGGTGTGGTTGGGATACAGAATAAAGATTGAAAACAATAGTTTTTGTTAGGGAATTGTTGATGCTGCACCATGCCTCCACCTGGTTGAAGAAACTACAGAATATATTTAAAGTGTTCTGCTAGATAGTCTCTTGGTGCACTGCAGGATGCATTACATTTTAATTTGGCACTTAAAATCTGTTGTGTGAAAACATGAAAAAGCAGACCAGTATGTGGAGTAGAAGAGACTGTAGACATGGAAAGGAGCCGATAGCAGGAGAGAATGATGAAAAAACATTCTATCTTGATAGTTACTCTGCCTCTTTCACTTTTTAAAGTGCACATTCATATTACAGTCAGTCATTTCATCTGTAGGCTGACTGGGCGTGTTGTAAATATAAGCCATGCTGTGTGAGAATCAAATGATGCACTCTTCTTATCAACCTTCTTTTACCAGTCTAACTAGTCATGATTAGTTTCTAGATGGAATTTTAAAGTATGGCATGTAACAGACCTCAGCCGAAGAAAATTGAGCAACGTACTTATGTTTCATGTAGAATATATTTATGTTCGTCCGTTGTGAAGTTTATGAACACAAATCATCTTTCCATGGTTGAAACACCGTAAGAGCTCGAAGATAGAAACATCCAATAACAGTTACGGCAACAATATAAACGTTCTTAAATATTAAACAGTAAACTTAAATATTGCTGTACCTTTGTTCCCACTTTCGGCTAAGTGCTAATCCATAAACCGTTATGATTCGTTGCCGTTATACCGCCTTGCTGGCGACATCGCGCTCCCGACATAAACATCCGGTTTCAGCAGATATATTTCCGGGTTGGGTTGCCAAAATAAAAGCCAATGATACTGGAACGTAAAAGGTGTTAAACGAAAGCTTATAAAAATAAAATAAAGGCATATTAACACACTTTAAGGGGTCATTTACAGACATAACTCGACATTTGAGAGCACTGCTTCAAGAAGACAAGGTAACAGCTTGTAAAGCTTTCTATATTTTCATAATTTTTATCGAGCACGTTCCTGTTAAGTCACTTTGACGTTAGCCCACCGCGAAGCTCGACGGTTAATGTTTTGTAACGTAGTTGTTATACAGGAGGCTACTGACAGCGCACGCTCGTGATGTCATTGTGTAATACTTGTAGTATACAAGTCTACTAACTGTATTGACTATGTAGCCAGGTTGAAAAAAGAAAAAGTGTCATTTTACTTGGTGTTGGCTCCATAGCTCAGTGGTTAGAGCACTGGTCTTGTAAACCAGGGGTCGCGAGTTCGATCCTCGCTGGGGCCTCTTTGATTTTCTATAGTGGAAATAGTTTTTGTTAGCATAGCGGTAACCTTGAATTGTATTCTACAAATACTAAACGTTAACACACACGTCCACATTTAGTTCTGACTTATCAAAGGTAGCTCCATACTGGCACCTTAAGGTCTTGAACAGAATTGGATTTAAATCAGTAATGAACACACAGCAGCATTATTCGGAATGTATAGTCTATGTTGAATATAACCCTTTTCATTTATATTGTTTAAATATTGCAAACATTTCAAGTCTAAATAAATATAAAAAACATATACTTAAAATAAGACCAGCCCCAAATCTTTCATGATGAGTAAATACCAAGACAAACAAAGTCTAAATGACAACAGTTTTATTCTAACCAGTGAGTGCTTGTGAGCGATCTTTCCTCTGTGTTCTGTTGAGTGTCATTGATATGCTGAGCGGCAGATCTCAGAGGCTGGAGCCAGGCTTTGCCACCCTACGGCCTGCCAATGTGTGGCTCAACTCCTCAACCTGCTTCTCTGCATCCAGTGTGATATTAGGCCTGACTATCCTCAGTCTCTGTCTCATATATATATATATATATATTGGAGTTATCCCAAAGGTCATAGTTAAACCGTTTTGGTTGTTTGCCTGGTTGTGGAATGATAGGTTGTGTATATTTCCTGGCATTCTCCTCTGAATTATTCCCCCTCTCCCCGTTTTCTTCTTTCCTGCCACTGTGTGTCACAGTGTGGATTTAGTTTAGTGTATTTGACGTTAAAAGGAAAGAATTAAATCACACACAATAAAGACCAAGATATATTGTAATTATGCTCCTTGATGTAATGATTACAAAGATGCAAGAGTCCAGGTGACTGGGTAACATTATGCTTCCAACAAAATCAACACAGTATCCATCAGCAATGAAATCGCTCCAATTCACACATCCCCTAAAAATAACATACATTACATACAAAATTTTACTAGGATGTAAACTAAACGTGTTCCAGTGCAACTTATTAGTACTTCTTAATTTCTTGGGGCAGGATGGAAACCAAAAATACTCACTATACAACACATATACAACTAGCATGCAATATTAACAAATCATTTCCACGAAATAAATAGCAACCAGGTGAACAGCCAGCTGAGAGCAAGGGGGTGCATCGCAGTCATAGGAATGCTCTTCCATAGATTTGCTACAGTTTGCTACAGTAAGTGTGGCATGCCACCAGGTGGCAGTGCTGTTTCATCCAAATTAAATCTCCACTGCTTCAGTTTTGAGACTTTTGCCCAGTTTGTAATTTGGCTAGTTAGACCAAATAAAGGACAAAATAACTAATAGATGTATTTAGAGATTGAAATGAATCTTCCTAGAAATGTTACAGTTAGTGATGAAACACACATCTGGCCAGTGTTGCTTTCAAGTACAATGATGCAATATACAGAATGTCACCTTTCCAGGACTACCGGGGATTATTCAGTTTAGCCTGTGCTGTTTAAGAGTTTTTCAACCCACTCAAGACCCTCTAATCCTTTAATTGAAGTGGAAGTATCAAAAGTGGATTTAAGGGTTTTTTCCTTAACAACATGTAACAAACCATGTGAGGGTCTGTGGTTTGTGGTGTACAACCTCAGCGTCGCCTCCTCCCAAATGTGTTTTCTATATAGCAGCTGACAGCCCTATTGATGCCACTGACATATTACGACATATACATCACACAGTGTATGAATGTGCTAATAAACTATATAATATATGAAAACTGTATGACGGTGTTCATTATTATGTATGATAAAATACAATAACATTTTGTGTTAATAGTGTGTAAATTGTGAAATAGTTTAAATCTAAATCGTTTTATTAGGGGATGTTATTTTTCCAAATGAATATGTTCCTAGGCTTTGATACTTTAAAGAAGCATTCATGGGGGCAGGGAAACAAGATTTAAACATAATGACGTATTATCACCTCCATGATATGGCTAACTTGTTAGCAAACTTGTTAGCTGTTTATTTCCACATCCAGGAGTTATGAAGCAACATGATCATTCATGTGGAGATGAACGTACAATCTTCTCTCTCTCTGTTAGCTCTGTTTCTGTTTTTTTACCAACTCCTGAGAAAAAGATCTGACTCTTTAGCTGCTAAATGCTCCTGTCTGCTGTTTGGTGCTAATCCTTCTGGTGCAGATCCCTCATATTTTGACGGAGCATTGCAGCCTCTGTCCAGGGATTGGTCCACCTCACTGTGGATTCCTCTTCATCGACCAGACTGTCATCAGACCGCCTCCAATCAGGTCCCTCCTACATCACAAGCCTAGACCACCAATCCAGTCCACTTGCTACACGCATCAGTAACAGACAACTGCGATGGCTGTTCGTAACCTGAGCAGTTTGAATTGTTAACTTGTAGAGGCACTTGTTTAGTGGTTTGGGGCCCCTGCAGGGGTTAGTTTGATTCGTTTACACATTGCATTGTGCACTCTCAGGTAGGACCACTGAGATTAGAGTAGATAGGCAGGTTTTGTTTTCCCTATCTAACCCAAGTTAGTAGAAAGTAGAGTTTGTGTTTGTCACACAGAATCCTGTGCAGCCTTTTTTCCTTTGTTCTCTCGCCTCACTTTCATTTGTAACCTTATAAACTGGGTTTCAAGTTTGAAAATATTATATGACCACTAACAATAAATGGTGATTAACGCCTGTGTACATGCTGCCCTTACCCCTAGACCACTCTGTGACATGACAATCTAAACATATTGATTAATGCAGTTTTTAATGTACCTAGTTCAGTTCACAAAATATTTGATTAAAGAATAAAGCTGTCTTTATTGTTAGTCTGTCTCTCAGTACTTTCTGACTTCAGTACTCTGCGGGTCTCAGCTCAAAGCCCAGTCTTTACAAATGGATAACAAATGTATAGTGTCTTTTTTTTAAAAGGCTCACTATACTACCATAGTGCTGTCCTGGTTAAAATGTATAATAAGCAGCATTTATACGTAGATGTTACACTCTAACAAAACATCAATTTGTTGTACCTTTTCAAAATAAATGAAACAATGTAACAAAATATTTTATTCAAAAGCATTTTTTTTAAATAAACCAGATTGCACAAATTGAATTGTTTGTTACTACAAAAAATGGATATAAAAAAATAATGAATGACTGAAAAAGTGTTATTTCTCGCAGTAACAAGAGCAGCCATTAGATGGATGCTTCTAATGCAGTATTAGCTTACCCGTGGCCCCCCTCACACATTTTCACTATGGTGTTTTCCATTCACAGGTCCCTCCACATGGACAGGAGCTGTCTATTAATAGGCAGAGAGGTGACGCGGTGACAGACACCATTGGGTCATTGAGCAGAGATGGAGGCTCCAGCCAGGAGCCACTTCGTCTCCTTCGTCTCGTCTTCCCACAGTATGGGGTCTCCGACTTGTGCCAACATCCAGCCTGTGGATCTCCAACACCCTCCAGAACCACTGAGGCACAAACATCCGTACATCTCTAGTTAAAACAACTCTTGTCTTTCAAGAGCTCTGAATGTAGGTCAGATTTATTTCATTTAATATCTTCAGTGCCATTTTGGTAACTCTTCCAACATGATCCCCTGCTTCAGATGGGCTGTCCTAAAACTGGAGTCACAATTTCCTGTGTGAAGGCCTCTGAATGCAAAGGGAAGCCACATAAGGCTCAACACAAGCTACAGTTACTCAAACCACACAACTTATCCCCCTTTAAGAATTCCTCTGAATGGTGCGAACAGCCATCGATGTAACAGGGAAAGGCAAATAACCACAGCGAGAAATCACCCTCCTATCGGATCTAAGAAGTATTTTTAGAATGGAATTGCTAACCTTTTTTGGTGGGATTTGGAAAAGCATTAGGTAAAGTGAACCCCTTCTCCTCAGTTAGCCCCTCTCGGCTGGTTTTGGAAATAACAGTCAGATGTACTTTCTTTTCAAGTGCCATAATCGAAAATGTGTAACCCTCAGTCCAAGATTCTGTCCAGAAATTCCTTCCATGCATTTATTTTGGCGAGTCAGTCGTGCATGTTATCATGCCAATAACAAAATATAGATGAAAGCCCCAAGTGATTTATGGCAGTTTGAGTTCACTGGTAGCTTCATTTCCAGTCGTCTTTGATCTGTTCCCTTTACAAGCTTGGATAAACTCAATTAACAGAGGCAAAGGCACAACTGCATGTTGTGTCAACTCATGACCTGTCTCTACACAAACTAACCCTCCTCCTCGAAGTCCTCCCTACACCTTAATAGACCTCAGATGGCAAACTTCTCAGTTCACATTTTCTGGGAAAACTACAAACTTGCCAGCCTTGCAAAACCTTGTTTCTCCATTCATCCAGGCACGTTGTACTCCATTGACCCTTGACCGCTGTAAAAGCCGGACAAACACAGGAACTCAAAGCAAAGATAATGAGGATAAACAACACAGGCACTCAGTGTGTGTGTGTGTGTGTGTGTGTGTGTGTGTGTGTGTGCTTATAGACTCTTGGCACAGATCTCTCAGACAAAGCAGTCAACGTTTCGGTTGTTTTGCCTCATAGCTTAAGACAAAAGACGTCAAGAAGTTAAAAAAAACCTCCTGCAGTGTCACTTTTGTCTGAGTGGCTGTTGTCTGTCCACAGCCAGGTGAGTCAGTGGGTGCAAGCAGACAGAGTGAACATGTGTGCTCGCTGATAACCTCTTGAGAAAACAAGGTTTTATGAAGTAAACAGTCGACTAGAAAATAAGTTAACTTTTAGGGGACTAAGCCCAGCTGGAGACCTAAATTCTCAGTGCGGGAACACAATGAAGGGTAAATGTAAGTTGTCTGAGAGCAAATGGAGGTCAACTCACTCTACTGAGATTCGTTTCCACCAATAGATAGAGATAAAGGCATAAATACATAAAAAGTTAGGCTTTATATCATTTATGATTTCCATGTACTTTCCCAAGTAGTAGGGAAACAGGTGGAAGTTATAGAATAACTGTATCCCCATTTTTTTTAACTGCTGCCGTCTTTTTAATCAGCTTCTGCTGTTCAAGAGTGGTTGTTATTAAAGAGTTTTAAAATTAACATTTGTGTTGTTATCTCATGGCACATTTCATATAAAGCAGGTCTAGAATGTACTTTTTATATGATTATTTACAGAGATCCTACAATTCATACCATGAGCAAACACTAGGTGACATTGGCAAGGAAAACCTCCCTTTAATAGGCAGAAACCTCGAGCAGAACTAGAACCAGAACCAGAACCAGGCTTTGTGTGGGCAGTCGTCTGCCTTGACCGGTTGGGTTGAGAGGACCAGAGAAAACCCCTGGAGGAAAGTGCAGCTAAATGCTGCAAAATGATATTAAATATGTTCACAAGGAACATGGCTAGTGCTTAAAAAAGGGAAACATGCCATCAGGGTCGCTCTCAGCATGTCATAATATCCCTTCCTGAGTTCATTCTATGTTTCAAACACTTAACTATGCTCTGTAGTAAAGCAGCAAAATAAAAACCTAAAACTCTGCTCTGTCACATGGAAGTGATCCAGTGACTCAGAGCCAGTCCAGTCAGAGCTCCGAGGAAATGTCAGTTACGTGCTCAGGGTGGCGGTTAGTTTCTGGTAAATACTGGCCTTTGAGCTCTGTGAGCTGCTCAGGACCTGGTTGGAAAGCCTGCCACAGATGAAACAACACGTCTTTTCATGACAAACCACTGAATGGAGACAGTTTATGTCTTATGATTTTTATGCTTACCGTTGTAAATGTTACTTTTCTGGTGTTTCTTTTCTTTATTGTCTAGTGGAAAATACTTCTTATTCTTGGCTTGAAAAGTGCTATATGGAGTACATAAGGATATTATGGCTCGCACCTAATGTGTCTTGCAGCTCTACTTTTGGCCTGCACAGTGTACTAGTGATGTGGCAGTAAAACCCAAAGTAAACAATGATGGCCATTCAATGATCATCATAAGGCACACAGCCCCCAACAGAAACATAAATCAGTTACAGCTCCAGAAAGTATTAATTTATGACTTTACCCCTTTAAAGATCTATTTGCAGTCTTTCATCAGTTTCCCTGTTTGCTATCATGCATACTTTGTATTAATATTTAGAAGGGGATGATCAAATGGATAATAAATCCATATAGCAAACACTGTTACAAAGGCAGCTATATTTTGCAGACAAATTAGCAGTAGTTGTCATTTGTCCCCATGGTTTAAGCAAGCTTTTTATGGAGCCCTAATACTTGACTTTAAATTTATGCAACTTATATTTGAGTTTTTCTCTCAAAACAATTGTTTATCGGCTGTGGTGTGATTGAGCAACATGTACACTTTCCAATGTGAAATGTGAAAACACTGTAATAATGCAAACTTGTCTCTGGCAGTAATGAACCTACAGAAAATGATCAGTTGAATCCGCAGCTCCGCTCCGCTCTGCAGAGCTTTATAGTAAGTTTCAGCTCATTGTTTAGGTCTAAACTGCCTTCAAATAGTCTAACACTGACATTCTTTTCTGGTGATAGGGTTGCATGTTTCTTGTTCCTTGTAATAATTAGGGCAACAGTGTTCTGCACTAAGTGGAGTTGGTTGGGGGATAACCTGCACCTTATTTTAGTTTAGTTTATTGCACAATATTTTATTATTATTATTCTTTATTTTATTTTATTCTATTGTTTCTATTTTATTATTTGTATTTGTAATTTCACTGTTGTTATACATGTATGACAGCATGTGACCAATACAACTTTGAACCTTGAATCTTGGGAGCTTTGAAAAAGAGAAGATTAAAGGGTCTACAACTTTATGTTCATAATTTGTATGACCTGACTCAGAGACAGCATGTATATTAAACAACAGAGGGACAAGAATGGCTCCTTGAGGAACACCAAAATATATTAAGCTTTAGATGACCAGAAATCTTTCCCTTTCTATTATCGACTAAAACTGCTTAGTTTCAGCGTTAAGAATCAGATTCAGGTTTAATGCCAAATAGGTTTTCACATACAAGGAATTTGCATTTATATTTTGGTGCTTAACTGTCACAGTAAATCATTGGAAGATACAAGAAAAAGAAACAAGTACTGCAGGTGAAGAATCAGGTGTTGATGGAGGAGGTTAGGATGAACTCAATTATGGCAGTGTACCAGTGCGCCATCATTCTCTTTGGCAGGTTGAACGTCTTCAGCTGCTGCAGGAAGTATGTCCTCTGCTGGGCTTTTTTGGAGAAGGAGCTGATGTACAGTTCCCACTTGAGGGTTTGGGTTATGATGATGCCCAGGAAGTGGAAGAACTTCACAGTGTTGTGTAACATCTCCATTGTCTTTAGAGTGCTGAACTGTTTTGTCACCAGATGGTCAATCTCCCACCTGTAGGTGGATACATCACCACCACAGATGAGCCCAATGAGAGTGGTGTCATTCCCAAATTTCAATAAATCGATGAATTGATGACTGGAGGGGCAATTGTTTGTGTACAGGGAGAAGAGTAGATGGGAAAGGACACAGCCTTGATGGGAACCGGTCCTTATGGTCAGGGTGTCTGAGACGTGTTTCCCCAGCTTCAAATGCTGCCTCCTGTCAGACTGGGAATCTGTGATCCACCTGCAGATGGAGTCAGTCACACTCAGCTGGGAGAGCTTATCCTGCAGCAGAGCCAGGATGATGTTGTTAAAGGTGCAGCTAAAGTCCACAAACAGGATCCTGCCATAGGTTCCTGGAGAATCCAGGTGCTGTAGGATGAAGAGGTGGGCCATGTTGACAGCCTCATCTACGGCCATGTTGACTGTAGGTGAACTGCAAGGGTCCAGGAGTGGGTCAGTTATGACTTTGAGGTGAGACAGCACAAGGAGCTCAAATGACTTCAATACCACAAAGGTCATGGCAATGGGTCTGTATTCATTAAGTCCTGTGGTCTTTGGCTTTTTGGGGACAGGGATGATGGTGAAGGTTTTGACGCAGGCTGGCATGTGGCATGTTTCCAGTGAGGAGTCAGTAAACATCAGAGACAACTGGTCAGCAAAGTGTTTCAGGGTGGTTTAGCATTCACAGATGCTTAAACATTATTTTAGCTCATTGTTTCAGTTTTACAACCTGCTTCTTTACCTTGTGGTTCAGTCTCACCGCTCTTATCAAAGTTGTTTCCATATGCAGCAACAGGCAGCTGTTTTCAGTAGAAAAGCTGTGATACACTCACAGTCCACCAAACAGCAGTCTCAGTTAGAGACTAGCTAGTGAACATAGTGGAGCATTTAGCAGCTAAAGAGAGATATTTCCCTCAGGAGGTGGTGGATAGTGGATATTTGATAATCATGAGGTGGACACAAACACGACTGCTAATGTTGCTTTGTGTGCTGGTTGTGTAAATACGCAACTGGTTGCTAACACATTCACCATAATCAGTTCAAAGAAGATATTGTCTTAATATTACTCTGCTGATTTGTTTAATAAAAATGAATCAGCTGTAAAAATGAAAATCATCATAATGCAGGAGAATATTGCTCTTAATTTTAAACCTATGGACTCTTGAGTGATGTTGGTGCTCATATATGAACACATTCCTGTCTATCCTCTTTCCTTCTATCATGAGCCCCGTTTGGACTGATACAATAGAAGCTCCCTGAGGCACAAATCTCCCCGTCTGGCAGCTGATATCCTTGATCATCACCCTGTGGACTGTACACACATCTGTCCCACGTAACCCTTTCTCCCCGCACACATAGTGTGGATCAAATGTGGTCTACATGTGTTTGGTCATCTTCCCTCCTCCCAACCTCCATTTGGGTGGAGTCACTTATAAATTAATAATTTCTTCATCAGGCCTGGCCTAGGGTCTCAAGCATTATGTTTCAAGAGCTGTCGTGCAGAAAGCCAGATGGCCAGCATCATGCTCAGACATTTGTCCGGCACTTGGATGACCCTCCAGATCCACCTCTCATCAGTAAAAAATTAGTGATGAAGTAATCTTCTTGAGATGGGCTTAGGATATATTTTACAAAATTAAAAGCAGTTTTCATTTCTATTCTTAGTTTACAACATGATATATTGCTTCAGAAATACTACTGAAAATCTGCGTTTTAATGATTTTTTTGTCCTCAAAACAACTGGACAGACAATTCAGACAGACAGTGGTCATCTATTTTGCGACTCAAATAGGCGCAGGCTCAATGCCCCACAAAAATCGGAATGTTGTGTTGAAAAGTTTTTATAATTTATAACTTGAAAATCAATCAATTGTGATATTTTGACTGCTCTTCGCTTCGCTCTTCATTAGTTACATTTTAAAAGAAACAAAATGCCCCTTGAATTATCTTTTTTAACAACATAATGATGAAATGGTTTTAATAAATATATCTGCAAATTCACAAAATGTTCATACTGAATGTATCTGCAAAACATTCAATGACATCATATTTGATTTGTTTTCCCAACAGTATCCGCTTGTGGCAACTAAAGCATGATTAATGTTTTTACGGTTATGTTTAGGCACTTGTGGCACTTGCCAACATTAGGAAAAGATCATGGTCTTGGTGTAATGTCTAAAAAGTCCACAGTGCCTTGAAGCATAAGACAACCAGAACCATCATCTTTCCCTTTCCTAACCTTGACCAAAGTGCTTTTTGCATAGCCCTAACCACACTGGAGACTCAGGTACAGACACAAACACAATAATTCAAATGTGGGACCATGCATGTGCCAGCCGCAATAACAGACACAGTTAGCAGAACCTGGTTCAAGAAGCATGCAGTGGATCTTTGAATCACCCTATGAATCGTGTTCATGTTGAAAAATTCTGCAACACATGATTTACATCCAGTACCAAACGTTCAGTGCCAGTATAACAAGTAGTGTGTTTTTTATTTCAACACTAGAGGCCAGGGTTCATGATTTTGATTTAGCATTGCACTCCTATATTATTGTCTCCACGTGCTGGTGTCCCAGTCCATCAGCAGTCACCAGTCCACACTGTGAGTCCTTCTGCTTCCTACCTCCTTCTCCTAGAAAGCACAGTACAGGATTTACTTCCTGCAGCAGCTGAAGAAGTTCAACTTGCCAAAGACATTGATGGTGCATTTCTACACTGCCGTGATCGAGTCCATCCTCACTTCCTCCATCACCATCTGGTACGCTGCTGCCACTGCCAAGGACAAGGGAAGACTGCAGCGTATCTTTCGCTCAGCAGAGAAGGTAATTGGCTGCAATCCCTCCAGGAAAAGATTATGGCTGACCCCTCCCACCCCGGACATACACTCTTTGAATCCCCTCCAGCATGAGTAGAGTTCCTTCCAGACTGCAGCTGGCCTCATTATCAAAGCCCACTGATACTGACTTTTATCTGGCTCCATAGACACTACATGTTACATGAACGTAAAGTCTCAACATCTGACTCAATGTGTTACATTAATGCACACTTAATGGATTATTATCACACAGTACCTGCAGCGGTCAGGAAGAAGGTACCAGCTACAGCAGGCCAGTGCTGAGAGGCTCAGGAAGTGCTTTCACCCTCAGGCCACCAGGATCTTAAATGAGGTCACTGCCTGAAACTACACCCCTCAGTCATACACACATATAACTATTCCTAATCTACCTAAAATCTTTTTCATGCATACATTGAAGGAACTAGTGGGATTACATTCCACTGCAGTTGTAATTTATATGATTACATGTGACAAAAACAAACTGGAGGGAGGTTTGTACAGAAAGTTGTTCACAGGAAAGTCATGAAAGGACATATTGCTACTTAAAAACTGAAAACATCGGTAAATTGACCTCGGCTTGGCCTTTCTTCTATTAATGCACAGTTAATCCTGAGCTTGTAGATAGTTGTAGATAATTGTAGATAGCTCGCTCTGTTCACGTTACATTTGGTGGTCTCCAATTCCATTTAATCCCGGAATGAACATGGCCTTGAATGGACTTTTACTGGTCCTCTGACTCCTCTGACAGATATCAGCTGATGTTTATTAGCAACACGCGTTTATGGTAGTGTACCAGAATACCATGAGTACTATAAACAGTAGCTGAGGTGACTGAGAGAAACTGATTTCTCTGCTTGTGCCGTGCAAACTTTCTCACTCAGCCACCACACCTCTATTAAGACCTGCTTTAAAGTATGTGCTTACAGAAAACTTGACATCTGTCAAGGCCTTCGTGTCGGAGCGAAAGACACAGAAGAAGTTTTGTTCCAAGATCTGGTTTCACACCCTTCCTCCATTTGATTGAGTTCTCTCTGGCCAAAACGTTTGGCAATGCAGACAATGAATTAGATAAGTTCTGGGAAGTGGCTCAGGAGTAAACACGTCTCAGCCGAACTAATGGCTTAGTTCACATCTTGATATGTGCTTAAATGAGAGGGAGTGTTGAGGATATTTATTGGCAGGTCATACACACACACACACACACACACATATATATATATATATACTGGCTCAATCAGCAAGAGAAAAGCTACATATTAAGTGCTATAAATAAATAATATAAGTTTGATGAAATCTGTGAGAGATCTTTGTGTGTGTGTGTGTGTGTGTGTGCATGTGTGTTGTGAAATCAGACATCTGGTCTTAGGGTCTCTATGCTCTCCATCCACACAGCACAACATGCCACTATTTACTGCCCCTCAAACGGCAATAAAACACGCATGCCTGAGTGTGTCTGTGTATGTGTGTAATCTTCCCATCTCTGCTTTCTGTTTTCTCCAGAGCCAAAGTTCAAAAGGTTTTATCACTGGGGAAAATGAGAGAACTCCCGTTTGTATCTTCTGCCTCCTCTACATTTGCTCTCTCAACATTAGTCCACTGAGAATTCCTTGACAACAATATCCCCAAGTGCTTTACAACTTCTGTGAAGATGGTGACAGAATTAAGAGACGCAAATAAATCAATGAGACATACAAAGGAGCTTATGATCAGAGGGCTTGCAACTCACTCAGTATGTTATCTTACATGTAAGTGGTTAAATATCACAGACACACATGTGCTGTCTAGTTAAGCCAGGATCTGTTTATATTATTTACTGATCAGTGAAATATTTCCAATGTCTACATTACATCAGCCACTGAATTCAGGTAGAAGACAACAACGCATAAGTTAGCATTAGTTATGGTGTGTTTTAAAGCAACTCAAATTTTTCTTGTGGTGAGATTACATACAAAGACAATGCAAAGACACAAATAAAGCAAAATTGGTGTATTTGTGGGAGTTGGAATTTTTGAACTTGTGTGATAAATTGGTTTTGCGAAAGCCTATCAGTGTTTGAGTCTCCTCTTGATGTCACTGACATCTAGAAATGGAGTGGAAAATAGCCCGTGGGTGTCCAGAGCTCTATTAATACTACTTCATTTTTATACAGAGACTGGACAACAAAGAAAGATATCTTGAAAAAAATAAGCGAGGAAGTTGGACTACCTGGTTACTTAATTGCAGCTATTGGTTGTACTTTACTATAAACTCCATTGAGAAAACATCGTCTTGCGGACAGACCTGTCAAAGCTTGAATTCAGACTTTTTACAAATCTGAATCATGGTACAGTTAAATTGGCATCCTTTTGTTCCGTTTATTGCAATTAAATCACAGCTAAAGCTGATTATTTTTGGTTCATACAGCTGTAATAGTAAATCCTGGAATCCTGGAAGCGGCAGTCCTCGGAGAAGGTGATGAAATTCATGGAGCTGTGTGCGCCTCCAGATGGTGTTATGAACCCAGAAGGGTGAATATACGCATGTTGTTTTTATTTGTTCACAAATGGTCCAGCGGTCAAACTCATGCAAGTAAGGAAAAGCGAAAATTTGCTTCTCATTAAACAGCAGGTTATCTATTCACTCAGCACCCCTGTGCACTGTCTCTGGCTACAGCTCTCGTTGTCAGGTAAGGTCATGAGCATGTGTTTTGATTTATGTCTCAGTACAAGTAATATGCAGATAAAATCATATTCATAAAATCAATCA
>JAVQJL010003732.1:0-17137 GCA_036024295.1 Nannoperca obscura
TTACTCCCTGAGAATCAACAAAAACATGAGCATTTTCTCTTCTCAACTTACTTTTAGAGTTAAATTACTATGTTTTTTAAAAACTATGTGCTTTAAATTATTACTCTGCATCAACATTCGTGGCTTTCAACAGATTTCTCAAAACTGTCTCTCTGCACAAAAATGGCACTGATGCTGCTTTATTAAAGTGAATCTGTTGTGCACGACAGTTACTTCATTTTTTTTTCTTTCTGAAGAAATCAATGGGTTTCTCTCTGAGTTCGGGATGTGAAGTCTCCAAATGACGTTAACTTGTTCGGCTTCATGCTGTCAGAGGCCAGTATGTTGAGACACACAACACTGTGGTCTCTCTTCCTGACCCACCATTGTACTAGTGAAGCCGAGGGCAAGATAGGCCTCGTCATATTTTCGTATCTTTGCTTTGGTCGTCTTACTTGTGGCGTCTGATGTCGATTCATCGTTTGCTTCGCGTTTACTTCGTAGTCCTGTCACAAATGTGTCCATGCTAGCGGTGAAACATTGTTTGTGTATTGTTTACATTTTTGAAGTGGACCTTTTTCTGTGGTGTTTTTAAGGTGGACGGTAGTAAAATTAGCACCATCTGCTGGACGTAACTTGACAGTGGAAACCGTGTTCACAGTAGCCCGCGCCCACCCTGCCATAACGCCGGGCCCCCCCTAGGGGGCGCGCCCCCCAGTTTGAAAACCACTGTGTTAGAGCATCGGAACATCATAACTGGAAGTGTTGTTGGATCTGTTTTTGTCAGCTTGGTATGTCTGGATTTCGGCCTCATTTGTTTAAGATTTTCTTAAACTCGTTCAATAAAGACTTTCCAGGAACATCTATCATCAAGTCTGTCCACAGATTCTCAGAGGAGCACATGTCAGTGTTCTGGCGTAGCAACTTTAGGCTTGATCACTTTGATTTAGAGTTTCCAGTGTTTATTTGGCAGTGCGTTTAATGTCAGTGACCTGTCGGAGCAGAAATGCTTGTCCAAGATAAAAGCTTTATCTCTCGGTTGCAAGGTCTGCTCTGGAATTTGTTTGTATTTGGCTTTGATCTTTGTTTTAGTGATGCTGCCACCATCAGACTTCACAGGAAGGATGTTGTTCGTTGATGTTGAGACTTGTTTCTACCAAACGTAGCCCGCTGCAGTTCAAGGCGTCAGGCTTCGTTTCATCAGAACACAATGTTTTTGCCTTTCAGCTCTCAAGAAACTTGAGTGCCAGTTCTTCCCTTGGCTCTCACCTTATAGAAGTTAGCATCGCCCTGGCTCCCTGGACCAAAACTAATGGGATTTTTACATTGGATTTTGGATTATAGCAGAAAATAAGCTCTTTGACAAACAGATTTATGATACTTGCGTGCTTTGTTCAGCAAGATACTCTTCACAACTGAACTTCACATTTATGATTTTTACAGCCTAAATGCAAACACTAGAAGTAAAAAGCTAACGTTAGGCTATAAACAAACAATATCACAGTTGCATGATATTAACACCACTAAGACAACTAGAAGTGCAAAAATGCTAACTCATTTCTGAATTTTAGGATTAATTCCTGCAGCACTTTTTTGGAACACCGTAAGTCGTTTCATTTATTTTCAAATGTGTTTTTGTGTTCACAGCTCCCTCTAGTGCTAACAACTGGGAGGACGTCCAAGCAAAGGCCCGCCACCTGCTGCTTCACACCTATGGTCTCACCAGGTGCACAGTGCAGATCCAGACACACAGGCAGAGGCCAATACGCAACTGTACGCACTGTCAGCAGCCCAGCGCCTAAAGCCAGACTCATGCTCTCATTGACTTCCACAGTGCAGTTCATGGACCACAGAGAATACAGTTCACAAAGGGCCTTGGACGTCGCACTGCTGTCGCAGCTCGGTGCCACAGCAGAAGCCACAGTAGACGGTTAGAAGTGGAAAAAGTCTGGTGCCAAAAGATAATTAGTGGAAGAACAGCAGGTGCACATTTCTAATTAAAGGATAATTTCAGCCTCCAAGGACCTTTATGCTCTTACACATGCAAAGCTTTCAAAGTGAAGTTTGAATGCTTAAAGCCTCAACTGAGAAGAAGGAAATACATGCTCTTAATTCACCATTAAAGCCTCTTCCATAAGGTGACTTTTTTTGTATTTTACGGTTTGATTTATTACAGCTGATGTTTCGTCATCAGATGTAGATTTTACTTTTTTGTTCGTGTGAGGACTGAATACTACGATTTTATTATTTTACTTAGGATGTCAGCAAATGAAAAGGTACCTCATGTCATTTGATAATAACTGGGGTCACAGCATATATAAGCTGTCTTCAGCACTGGGAAAAATCCTTTTATCATTGCGTCCCTTTAGAAGACATTACATCCTATTAAATGCACTTAAACATTAGTATTCTTCAGCAAAAGTCTGTTTTTAGGCAGATTTACAACCTTAGATATTTTTTAAACTGGTCTACATTGGCTGTACTAACCAACAGTTAAAATACCAACACTTTTAACACTGACATTTCATTCTATTTTGTCTCTTAATTAATCGTGCGAGCAGGCAACTGACAATCAAAGTGTGACTGACTTTGAATAAAGGTAAATGCTACAGCGGTTGGACCGACTTCAGTATGGTTTTAGCCTTGCACTCTATACTTAGCTTTTTTTCATATCATTAACTGACAGTATAATACCACAGACAGGTTTGTGAAATATTCAGTATTTCAGAGTTACAGTGTTTTTCAGGGAAGGAGGCGTGCGTTAAAATATGCCAATAATTATGTTTGTAGTGTTTTCTCTGTCAAGTGTTGAAAGGCTGTGGGGGATTTATGATAAACCTTTCCACACTGCTGATATAAATCATCAAGGGAAATCAGGAATTGGATCACTGTTTTTGTTTATAATAAAGTATTTAATCTTTTGTGCCTCTCTGTGTCTCATTTTTCTGGACAACTTAAGGTTAAGAAAGTTTCATTCTGCACTTAGTTTCCCAATCAAAATGAAAGCTACTCAAATCTGGATAGTTATTTTCCACTGAACCACTGTTGCAGATGTTCGACCCATCCTCACCCACATACGTGTTATCCATTTGTGAATTAAAAAAACAAATGAAAGAAGTGAGAACACAGAATTGTAGTCTTTAGTGTGCTGGAAATGTTGCTTTTCAACACTAGGTGGTGAACTTCTACAATTGCTGAGAAATTCCTTTCATGACATGACATTTGTTTTGATAAGACAAAACATGCAAATACATATAGTTTGCATTACACTTCTCTGTTTTCAACTGTTAACCCCCTCAATTATGGTGCAAACACGGGCTGAACAGTAGCATACAACACATTTCTCTCCAAAGATTTAGTTCTTTACATGATGAAACTGCTTTGAAAGTGTCATTTTTCTTGCATTATTGGGTGCACACGTTTGGTGGAATAAAGTCCTCCTTATGGAGAAAACATTGTGTTTCATACAGTATAAACACTGAGAAACAAGTACATAAATATGTCGCTGAAAATTGGTGAACTGGTCCTTTAATGTGAAAGCTGAGCAACCTGTTTGTGAATAATTTTTCTGCCACCAAAACACAAAAGTATAATCATGTAATGGCACGTACTGTATGTATTCACCACATATCTAAAACATTAAAACATCACTTAAGGCTTTTTACACAAAATAAGGTCAATATTTAAAATGTAGACATATTAAGGGTTTACAAATGTCAAAGAGTAAACAGAGAGTGTCTCCAGCCAACAGCTGCGTTAAGATAAAGCCACTGAACCAAAGGCAGTAAACTCCAGCAGTTTACAGCATCCACCTGACTGCCCCGCCTTACATTAAAGTACCATACACTGCAGTAATGGGCCCTCTCAGTCACTAGTGTCTGCACCAGTTACAGCAGGCTATATTAAAGAAAGAAAATGTATATCTTTTCAAATTAATACATAGAGCATTGAAGTGAAACACTGAAACACATGAGGAATTCCATCCTTCATGTCACATGCACTGTGTGAGCAATACCTGCTTCAGTTGCTGGTCACATGGTCTGTGGTGTCACGGTGTCTGTCATATAGTCACGTACACAAATTCCAACACCACCCAGTTTTATCATTGTTTCCCTAAATAACTTTTCCGTTGCACAACTGGATGAATTGAAATTAAGTTCTGACTGTAGCACTCACCAATGTCTGGCCTTAAAGTACATTTTGACTACATGATAGTAGGGAACTGAAAATGCCCTCCAGCCACGACAAGTCAGTGCTCATCCACAGTACGTCCTGTTTACATTATCTCAAGCTATGAAATATGACAAGGGAAGCATCGGTGCAGCATTTAATATCAGAAGAAAACATATTTGCAGGACTCTTAAGAGTAACAATAAACAATAAAGAGGAAGGAAAGGTTTGAAATGTGAAACACCCTTGTTGACATATGTATGTAGCCTTCAACCCAACGCGCACGTAAGAGAAACCAAATCGTTTCCTGATAAAAGAGAAACTTAAGCAGATCAGCAAACAATACACACGCCTCTCTCTCTCTCTCTCTCTCACTCCGTTCCCACCTCGTGTTTAATAATTTATTAGAAACCCTTTCAGTCCAGCAGGCTGTTGAGGCCAGACAGTGCCATAGTCCGACTCTGGAGGAGGGAGGGTTTTCTGATGTTTTGCTCCCTGCTAAGATACAAGATGGACGTTAAAAGGATTGCCTTTGATTATGAAACACAATGGGAGTGTTGATTGCCCACACAACCATAAACTAAGCAGATAAGTGCATTTGCCATTTGGGATGGCAGTAATTCACTTTACAGCTGTCCTCGCAAAACCTCTTACGTTTCTTTGTCTGCAAACATTTAAACAAACACAGACTGTGTCTTTTAAATCAAATGTGGAGATTAAAGAATGAAATACAATGGAAATGAGTCTTTTAGGCTTTATTGTGTTTTACTCCTCGATGATGCAACTCAATTTTTAATGGGGTGTTTAAGGTGATCAAATTTGCTCAAATAACTAATGCTCACAAATATACACCCATACAACTTGACAAACTCTGAATGCTGATTACTCAGATCATGTGGGACCTTGAGGCTCACTCTCACACTTGAATACACTGGACGCATTGTGCTTTTGCCATTATAAGTCAAAATGTCTGCTGAGAAGAAGGCCAGGAAGAGTCTGTGGTACAGTGAAATAGCCTTTACCAGGCTTTGGCTACACAGACAATACTACTTAATGATATCAATTCATTGTTAGTTTAGATCTTTTCATGCGATTTGTTGCATTTAGCATATCACCCAAATTGTTCAATGGTCAAACACACTTTCTGGGAAGCAGATGATGCTAAGAGGAGACATCACTGTTAACTCTACAAGACAGACCAGATTAACCATATCAGTCTAAAGACATGAATACAAATTTCCCTGCATAAATGTGTATAGTTTCTTGAATGTATGAGAACAAAAGAAAACACTGAAGAAGAAAGTTAGAGATGATCACAATAATAATTTATTAACACTGTACAGTACATTACTCACCAAGTTTACATTTTGTCTTCTATATTTAAACAACATTGTACATTTACATCTACTGTGGCAGCATCTGGGTAGTTATGGCAACCCTGTCAAATGAAACACCACAACTTATTTAACATAGATATACCTCTCTAGCAGAAACCTGGAGAAAGATGAATATTTCTGTCATAGTTTTCTACATTTGTGGATGGATGTCCTTGAGCTGGGCCACTACAGAGCAGGGTGAAACCCCACCAGTGGAGCAGAAGCATTTCCGCACACTGAGTGTCAAAGCATCCTAGTTTGTGCAGAAAGGATTCTGTTAGACTGATGAGGGGCAGGCAGGTAGTCAGACTGTGGATCTTTCTAGCAGATGCCCGCCATTTTTTTACTTGGTCAGTTTCTTCACCAACTCCAGCTCCTCCACTGGTTTCCACTGCTGATTGATGGTGATGAGCTGCAGCAAAATTCCAGAAATAAAAAGAAATGAGGCTTCGCCTGACCTATATGTAAAAGTGTTGCGCAAACTTAAAGTGGCAGGTAACATGAGTAGCACGTTGCATCATACCAAAATGTGTCTAGTACTAATTTGATAACATGTCTTCCTCAGTGATTCAGCAAAAATTCAGCAGCAGGTTGGATGACTCTGCTTGCATTTAAGTGCCAAGAATAAGACCAAAGGCAAATGAACAAACATTTTTACATTATGAAAGATTACAGATTACCTTCTGGGGTTTTGATGGGTCTATTCTCTCCCATGGTTCTGGGTTTATGGTCTTATTCAAACTAAAAACAGTGAATGAAAATGTCCTTATTAAGCAAAGTATGAAAACAGAAAAAAAGAGAATAAATACAGTGGAATATCATTTTATCAAATTTTGAAAAAAGTACAATAACACTCACATAACATCAGGTTTAGTAAGTAGAAAGTAGATAGAAGCAGTGGTGGCTCCTGTTGCAGCAAAAGCCATGAACCCTATCAGAGGGATCAGCTGAAACACACATGTAAAAATCACATTTTTATATGTGCATCATCATAATAAAAAGATTGTATACCCAACATGGGCTACAAAGCCAATATCCACAATACAAGATCATTTTAACATTGTAAAACTGTCAACAGCTCACCTCCTTTTTCTTTCTCAACATCTGGAAAAATCCAACCATCTTTCAAATTTCTCAAATACCTAAAGAGAAATGAATCATATTCCCAGTTAATGAGGCTCAGAATCCATTCAGTGAATTAAAATCACCAAGTCATAGAGGCAGCTGTGTGTGGCAGGTCTCACCTGTTGATGCAGTGAAGTCCTTGGTGTCTGTTAGCGCAGCATCCTGTGAGTTGGGCTGATGTAGGCTGGAGGAGAGGTTGTACGAGGTAAAAGGCACGTAGACAGATAGAGCTTCCTGCACTGAAATGCACCAGCGGACTCCAATTTGTCAACAGCTCCAATTTGCTGATCAATACATTTTCTGAGTGTGCAGCACCCTCTTGTGGCCACATTTAAAACTGAAAGTCAACAGCAGGTAGATGAAGTGAAGATCTCAAACATTAAGTCATTTTAAAGAAAAGAAATACCAGACTCCAAAGGTTAAAGTTTTACTCATTTTATTTCAAACCAATTTTTGTGTAATAAAACAATGTATCAATGCAAAGGACATGCTCATATGGGGTTTGTCATCTGGTAGATGTGTGATATGTGTGGATCTGCTGGGCAGTGAGAGAGGGGCTCATTTTGCTGAGGGACCGGAGGAAGTATGTGTGTTTGATGGCAGAAGCCTCCATGTTCTCCTCCTGTAGCGCCAACAGAGCAGCCTGAAAAACAAAAACATTTGATCAGGTACTCCTACTCTGTTGGTCTATGTCAACATTTAGGACCTGGATTACATTTTGTAGTTTTTAGCCAGATTTAAGAAAAAGGGCATTACCTCTTTACACAGATTTTCCAGGTCAGCCCCAGAGTAAAGCTCGGTCTTTGTGGCCAGCTCCTCCAGACACACATCAGCTCCAATGGGCATTGACTCCGTACACACCTTCAGGATGCAAAGACGAGCCTAGACACACGAAACAACACAAGTTCAGATACACTGATACGAATCTTTTAAATCACTTTTAAAAACATCATCACACGATTTTAGTGTACTAACTGTAACTTTTAAAATGTTTCAGGGAAATGACTTACCTTCTGGTCAGGTGGTGGGACATAGATGATGTGGTCCAGCCTGCCTGGTCTGAGGAGGGCACTGTCTAAGCAGTCAGGTCTGTTTGTGGCAGCTATAACCATCACATCTTTGTTGCATACTTCCTGGCAGTCCAGCTGTCAAAGAGCAAAAATTGCAAAAAGGGGGACTTACACAATATTAGGTAGGTGGTCATAATGTTATGTGTGTGTGTGTGTGTGTGTGTGTGATCACTTGATGAGTGACAGCCCCAGGCACATTTCCATTATATTTAACCTTCTCCTGTGCGTGATTCTCCTCCGCTCCCTCTGCCTGGAGGATCTTCTCCGTCCCTCTCCTCTCCAGTGTCTTCAGGCCAACCCCATCCATCTCATTCAGGAGCACAGACAGGAGGCGTGTCTGTACGCTGTTCGTTGACTGAGACCGCGAGCCAATCAGAGAATCAATCTCATCAAGGAAGAGGATGCAGGGAGCTGCGGCCCGGGCCTGACGAAACAGCTACGTGTTTGACAGACAAATGCAGGTGTTTATGGATGAAACAGACAGGAGGACACAAGCGCAGCAGACAGTCACAGGTGTTGTTACAGACTATAAAAAAAAGTACCTGCGCTAAAGCCTTCTCTGAGTCTCCAACGTAGGGAGAGTAGAGGTCAGCACCACTGACAGACAGGAAGGCACAGTGGGATGAGGTGGCTGCAGCCTTGACAAGCGTCGTCTTTGCACATCCCGGAGGTCCGTAGAGCAGCACACCACGCGGCCGACACAGACCCAGACGAACAAATGCCTCAGGGTATCTCATTGGCCACTCAATACTCTTTGATGTTCAGACAAAAGAGAGGACAGATGGAGACAAAATCCATCATTTTATTTTAAGTAAACAAGCTCGGAAGACAACTCTTTGTCTTTTACGTTATATAATTTAAGCATTGCCACTCATTTACCTGTCTCAGTTTGAGTTTGACCTCATCCAGGCCTCCTATCTGCTCCCAAGACATTGGGGAGAGCTCCATCCTGCCCAGGCTGCTCCGCAGGGAGGAGGGAGACACTGACTTCAGGGCCTCCTGGAAGTGCTTCATACCCACCGCCTGCTCTCCTGAACCCTGCAGACAGTGTTTATTATTTGGCACAGGCTGCCAAATAACCACCATAAAACTCTTCCCTAGCTGTAAAGCTAAGAACTAATATGAGTTTCTGCTGTTCAGCAACAGTTGTAATTTCCCCAGATATAAAGGATTATTATCGCTTGTCAATCGAGACACATTTCAGACACACTGTGTGAGCTGCAATCCAATCTGGATATATCCTGATAGAAAGTATTATTTGTAATTCTGAAGGGAGAATAAATGTTTCCCTAGAAGAAATAGCTGTTTTGTTACAATATGATACGTTGCTTGATTGCTGTATTTACCTTTGCGGTTTCCCGTATAGCGTGCATGGCAGCCTCCCTGCACAGGGCACTGAGGTCGGCTCCTACATAACCTGTAGTTCTCTGTGCAAGCTCTGCCATGTCCACACTGGGACACACAGGCATCCTCGCACACAGAACAGACAAGACGGCTTTTCTCTGCTGCATAGTGGGAGCTCCAATAATAACCTGCAGGAAAGATGTAAAATTCTGATGTGTTTACACTTATTATCATGTACTGGGTTGTACAGTATATTCCATCATCAGTACCTCTCTGTCAAATCTTCCAGGCCTGCGCAGCGCTGGGTCTAAGCTGTCCGGCTGGTTGGTGGCTCCGACGATGAGGAAGCGATCGGACTGACTCACGCCGTCCATCAGTGTGAGAAGCTGAGCAACCAGCCGGTTCTCTGGTGCAGACGAGCCGGTCCTCCTCGGACAGAGGGAGTCTAACTCATCCAAGAAAAGCACACAGGGCCCCTCTTCAGCGGCAGATCGAGCCCGCTCAAAAACAGCGCGCAAGTTCTCCTCGCTCTCACCTGGACGTGAGCCCACCACCTGAAATACACATGGATTCTGCTAAATATAATATACTGAGTTTCAAAACTTTTTCCACAACAACGTAATGTAACACATGGATGTCGTTTATATTATTTTTTTGTTTACCTCTGGCCCTCTGACCACCAACAGGCTGGCTCCCACCTCCCCAACCACACTGCGGACCAGCAGGGTCTTGCCCACACCTGGAGGCCCCACCAGGAGCACACCTCTGGGACACGACACACCAAGAGAGCTCAGGGTACCTGGATATTGCAGGGGCAGCTGCAGCATCTCTCTCAGGGAGGCACTCACCTAAAACACAGTAAACAAACAGCAAATGTAGAGTCACAGTGGGAATACACACACTAGATTAATACCAATAATGTCATTACAGTGAATATATGCTGACCTCCTCCAAACCCCCCAGTGGGACCGTGTGCTGGTCCTGCAGCTGATTGCTGTAATGCCGGACCGTCTGGATACCAACTATCTCCACACCAGTTTTTGAGGTGATAAGTCCAGCAATGGCAGAATCCAGATTGATGCTTTCAATGACAACATATCTAATCTCTGTATCAAAATCCTCCAGGTTGATCACATACTTCTCGTGGACATACACACCTTTCAGCATGTCTTTCACAAGCTCATGAACAATGCGAGAAGGTGTGTGTTTCTTAAAGTCAACACTCTGGACTATCACAGTTATCTTAACGCCCTTCAGCTTGGAGCAGGGTACAGGTGTGAGCTGGTCAGGGTCCAGGTTCAGATGTGTGGGTGGGTGGGAGATCAGGCTGGGAGAGGAACATTTCAGGTCCATCTGCAGGAAGCCCTCCGCCAGGTCAGCCCGGGGCCAGGCGGTGCACAGGCAGCCTCCCCCGGGAACAGACACCAGCAGAGGGGAGCCCAGACTCAGGCCCAGCGCTGACATCATGCCTGGACCCAGCCTGCATCTCTGAGAGCCCCGGTCAGATGGATCTACTGATAGCAGCCCCAGAGACATTATCGTCTAACAGCAGCCACCAGCCTCACTGACAGCTAAATAAATATAAGCAAGCAGATAACGTTACGTCTTAATTATCAGTTAAGTTCAGACACACACAAAGTTGCCGTTACTTTAGCTGCAGAGTAAACTTTAGCTGACCTACATGCTACTAGCTGTTAGCTACATCATTCTTAGCTGCGAATTTAAAACATAAACTGTCACACAGTTACAAACCAGAAAATCGGAGAAACTAATGAATGGTGGTTAAATGCTTTCAGTGTTAGCGGTGCCGACGAAATGGGAATAGAGAGGCTAATGTTTACAAAATCCATGTGGCGTAAAAAGAAGATGGCCAACCAAAACATGTTCCTGTGCGAGTTGTCTGGTTCTTCTTCTAGTTTTACGGCGGTTGGCATCCAGTTTATTGGTGCGTTACCGTCACCTTCTGCTCCGGAGTGTGCGACAGACTTACTACCTTCATCCCTTCAGACAAAACAAATCAAAACTTTCACTCACACACACCATAACCTACATATCATCGAACCTTTGTATCCCAGTCCTACTATAAAACCCCATGTCAGCTACACTATCACCCTGGAGTACTATCCATGTTTATCCATCATATCCTATTCAAAAAATCATCCCTCCCAAAATCCTGTTTGGCGTTTCCCTACCATTTTCAGTGTTTTATTTAGTGCACAGTGCCCCAATACTTCTTCTTCGTGTGTCCACTATCTACCCTAGCACCTTTGACACTCTCCCACCTATCTTGCCACAGTTGGTCAAGTTTTCCCCCAGATTATACATTTGACCTCTGCTTTACTTATACAAATGTGCAATTCTATGTTTAAAGTCCTCTTTGCCAGTTAATCCACCCTCTCATTCCCCCTCACCTCTACATGTACTGGAACCCACAGATATGTTACCTGCCCTCCCTGATTTGCTATTCTTGTAAATGACTGAAGGACATTATTTACTTTATCCTGACAGCTGTTTGAATGGAAAGACCTTAAATATGCTAGTTTTCTGGTTTCCGCTTCCCACATGTTGATATTATTGTGAATTTATAAAGAAATAAATCATTTTTGAGATTATCATTAAATACAAAGGATATGAAATAATCTTCAATGACATTATACTTTTTACATAATGAGAGATTTTGGAAAACAGTCATTCTTTCAGACATTTCATAAAGGTTTTTTTTGTTTTGTTTTATAATTTCCTCTTATTCTTCCTTTAAATAAATGCCAAAAGACATCATTACCATGGTCTATATGATAACCCCTGTAGTGTTTACCTCTATATTCATGTTTTTATTTGTATTTCTATTTTTGTAGACTATATATTGCTCAATGTTGCCATGGACATGTTCCCATGTTATAAACAAAACGTATACATAAAATATCAAGCAAATAAAATACATATAAAAAATATTTTGAATAAATTATATTTGATAACAAGAATGTTTGGAATCAACATTATTAGGATGTCCAGGAGAGAAAGCGAAATCAAGGAAACAGTCATGGTAGTCCAACAATTTAGTAAGTTCTCGACCTTTCTGTGGCGCTTTGGCGTCACCCTGTGTACAGAAAAGAAAATACAGTACGTCTGAATCGTTTTAACAAATATACGGCTATTAGATATTCCTCATTTATGCGTTTTTGCTACTTAATCTAACATCATTTTTGTTTTAGAACTGCGTAGAAAGTGAGAGGGACTTTCGCGAGACCGCCTATAGATGCATATGTTTTTAAAATAAATGTACATGTGACTATTTCTAATAACATGTTAATCCTGCCTTTAATTCGCAGACAGCGTGGCAGTTTTAAGCGGTGTGCTGATCTGCTTCCAGGGTGGTCATGAGATAAGTCACATGGTTAGCTATTTATACATAAAGAGTGCAGCAGTAATATCGAAACTGCGGAAGGTTGTCTGTCCGTCCGTGCAAGCACACGAGGGAGTTTCGGGGTAGGACGCCTCACAGGTGACCCTGCTGCTGCGGGAAAGTTGAACCATTAACCTGCTCTTTCTGGAAACTCTGAAAGGCAAGTCTGAGAATAATTACGCAATCAACAAGTCCTTCAGTGTATGGATGAAGTAGTTAAAGGTGGACGATGAAGGACTGATTGGAGGAGGGATTCAGTGAATGAACGAATGGGGGGGAAATAGCAATTATCAGAAAGAACAGGTAACACTCCAAAATCAAAACACCAAGCAGTGTACTACAGGTCTCCACACTCTTATGTTTGTTTGGTGTTTCTGAGAGACAGCTCTTTGTTTGCTTGTGTAAGGTGTGCGTCTGAGTCCTGAGCTGTCCCCTCTAGCCACACAACATTGTATCAGACCGCTGATTTTATTCTGCCCGGCTCTGTCTGCTCCTGCTCACAACAACCAGGCCAGACTTGGCACAGTTCCCCCCTGTGCCGTCATAATTCCAGATCTCGCGAACAAACCCGGAGTGTGTAATCAAGCCTGGGCCGTGTGTGTTTGTGTGTGTGTGTGTGTCATGTCCTGCAGGGCTGAAATGTCACTCTGCTGTCTGTAGGCCTCGCAGCACAGACAACCTGACTGTGTGAGGGGGGGGGACTGTAATGAGCTTTGTTATTTGACTGCAGATGCAGAAGGAGTGTTAACTTATCACCTACTTCTGCTCGGTCGCGTTCATACTCCAGAGACCAGAGGGAGTCTCAGGGCGGGCGCTCAGTGGCCATGTCGACCTTCCTGCGCTGTGTCTCCAGCTCTTCTGTCATTGTGCTCCAGAGAGGGGTCCGTCAGAAGATACCTGGAAAAAGGCATTTCAGGACTTTCCCTGTGCTGTGGGACCAAAAGGCCTCCAGAGGTAGGAAATGTACAGCTCTATAAAAACCTCTCTGCTTAACCTTTACAATATGTTTCACAGATGACTGCCTGCTTTCTTTGGTTTGGATTTCCTCTGGAATGAGTGTAACAGTTCACTCAAGGACATGCTCCTTCTGGCCAGAGGAGCGGAAAACTTCAGATCATCAACATTTTGCAGCAGGTTTTTAGAGATGTTCCCTAAATAGGCTATGCTGTAGTGAAACAGGCAGTGGCTCCGCTCACTGAGCTGTTGGAGCTGCTAACACGTGAGAACATAAGAGAGGTCAGTTAAAGGTGACTTGTAAAAGTTGAACTGCTGTCTGGCAGATTCTGTGCACAGACGTTTGTTTGTGGAGTCAGTGCTCTCTGCATGTAACCGAGTGTTTGTGAAAGTCACTGAGTGCTTTTAAGTTAGAATTCGGAGCGTGTCTTCGTGGGAGTGCAGGCCTCTCTGTGTGTGTGTGCTGGCTCAGAGCCAATCACCTGCTAATAATGTCTCCATGGTGGCGAGGTCACCGTGCCATGTATGGAGAGAAATGTGTAACCTTACACTGGTCCCAGCCACACAATCTCTGCTGTGTATGCTTGCTCTTCTGTGTCAACAAAAAGATGTTTTATGAAAATGTTGTTTTTTTTGTATGCAAAGTTCTAATATTTATCTGAAAATGTTGTGTTCTTCCATAAAGACCTGTTAATGCCTGTCTTCTTATGTACTGCAGACTCAACTGTCATATGGTTTGTGTTCAGGTGTGCTCTACAAGGACCTGGTGGTCGGCGTTCCTAAGGAAACGTTACAGAATGAGCGCCGCGTGGCGTTGTCCCCTGCGGGGGTGCAGGTGTTGGTCAAACAGGGCTTCAACGTGCAGGTGGAGAGTGGAGCTGGAGAGGAATCCAAGTTCTCTGATCAGCAGTACAAAGACGCTGGAGCCACCATCACTGATGTCAAGGGAGCCCTTGGCTCAGACTTGGTCCTCAAGGTTCGTACACATCTGCTATTTGGTCTGCTAATAAAAAACATTCTGTGTACAGTTTGTTGGAGATATTAGTGAATTTCTACCCCGGTAACATCCCTTTTCTGCTGTAGGTTCGAGCCCCCAGCTTGAGTGAGGCAGACCTGTTGAAGTCTAAGTCCACCTTGGTGAGCTTCATCTACCCAGCGCAGAACCCAGAGCTGATGAAGAAGCTGTCAGAGAGGCAGAGCAATGTGCTGGCCATGGACCAGGTGCCCAGAGTCACCATCGCACAGGGCTACGATGCACTCAGCTCCATGGCCAACATCGCTGGGTAAAGAACAATATACATTTACATGCAGATGTGTATGTTTGTAGCTGCTCAGACATGTGACTTGACTGTTTGTTTTGTAGGTACAAGGCTGTGGTTCTGGCTGCCAACAACTTTGGCAGATTCTTTACTGGTCAGATCACGGCTGCAGGAAAGGTCCCCCCTGCTAAGGTAACTGTGGACAAATTATGCAAGTCAACACGATTGATTACCATCTTCCCACAACTTCTTTCTTTTCAATGTACCAGTACTCAAATAAAATGCGCAATAGTGGACTGTGTCAGTTTCCTCCTTGTACAATAATGCATATGGATGCGTCTGTTGTACACAGGTCCTGGTTATTGGAGGTGGAGTGGCTGGTTTGGCAGCAGCAGGGGCAGCCAAGTCAATGGGAGCCATAGTCAGAGGATTTGACACCAGGTATAAGATGGAGGGAAAAGGCATTATGTCTCAGACTGCAGACTGAGTGATGATGGTTGGGATGGTCATGACTTTGACTGTTTCTTTCTGGCTGTCAGGCCAGCAGCCCTGGAGCAGTTCAAGTCATTTGGGGCAGAGCCTTTAGAAGTAGACATCAAAGAGTCTGGCGATGGGGTTGGAGGTTATGCCAAAGAGATGTCTAAGGAGTTCATTGAGGCTGAGATGGCCCTTTTCGCTAAGCAGTGTAAAGAGGTCGACATTGTCATCAGCACTGCCCTGATTCCAGGTCAGTCGTGCTGGTACCTCTTTCTTGTCTTTTTATATTTTGGTGTGTAAATAATCGTTTTTGCATGGTAACACAGAACCAAATGATTAATATGAAAGGGATCATTAGTAGTGATGAACCCACTGAGAATTTACCGCCCAACTCTGCAAGTGTGCTGAGCTTTTCAGCCTCTGTTGGCTTAGTATTTATTAGTATGGGCTACTCTCAATATCA
The DNA here is from genome assembly GCA_036024295.1 of Nannoperca obscura. Classification (NCBI taxonomy): domain Eukaryota; kingdom Metazoa; phylum Chordata; class Actinopteri; order Centrarchiformes; family Percichthyidae; genus Nannoperca; species Nannoperca obscura. Next base: position 15,621 of record JAVQJL010003732.1, read on the forward strand.
GTTGACAGCTGTTTCCAGCAAAAACCTTGAAATCTACCTGCACACAGCTTACAGATAAAGTTTCAAATGGGCTCTTGAACATACAAAGTTGATCATCTAGCAGCTAAAGACCCAGATAGTTTTCTGCCCCCTTGCAGCCAAAAATGTATTCATGCAGCTTTAATGGGGATTCACTGTCCCCTGACTTTCCTGTTTTTTAGATTGCATTATATTATTATGAACATTGGATGCATCTCACCCGTCTCTCTGTTACCTGTTTCCATGCAGGGAAGAGGGCTCCCATTCTGATCAAGAAGGAGTTTGTGGAGTCAATGAAGGATGGCTCTGTGGTGGTGGACCTGGCTTCAGAGGCTGGGGGCAACATCGAGACTACCAAGCCTGGAGAGCTGTACGTTCACAAGGTGAACTTTCTACTTAGCCAGCTGACTAATAAAGAACAAGAGAAACCCTTTGAAAGCCTGTTTTCATGTTTTGTTCACCATTGTGTGAACAATTGCTGATGATATACTTTTTTGTTTTTTAATAACTAGGGAGTTACACACATTGGCTACACAGACCTGCCCAGCCGTATGGCCACACAGGCCAGCACTCTGTATTCAAACAACATACTGAAGCTCCTGAAGGCCATTAGCCCAGACAAGGAATACTTCCACTATCAGCCCATGGATGAATTTGACTATGGAACAATTGACCATGTCATTCGTGGGACACTTGTTATGAAGGTGGGTTTTTATTTGTTGTAACTGTCTACTGGCATCCCTCCCTCCCTCTCGGCGTGAGCTATCAGATCCTGTCATGCTACAATACTTCGCCAAATAAGTAATAAAAACACAGTCCCAGCTGGGGATAGCTAATGTTGGATCCCAGCAAGAATGTTATGAACATTTCAAAATATACTTTTCCTGGAATTTTGGCTTTGACACATTGTTTATGGCAGAGAAAGCATGCAACCTCAACAGGACATATCAGTTTACCCTTTGTTAAACTAAGCATTATTCAGAGCCCTTTTTAAAAGACAATTTATCTCTCAAAACCACTGGTAACTGCTTCGTGATTGCTGTTTGTTCAGCATAATCTCCTTTGTGGTCCATGAATTTGTATTTTGAGTGCTCCCAGCGTCTAGGCGAGATCTCCCACAATGTAAGACTCCAATGTCTTGATGTCTAGTTCTCACGCAAACTCTGTGGACATCCTCTGTGTTCCCACACTGGTCCTGTTGTTTGCTTTTCTGATGTGTCCAGGAAGGCAAGGACATGTTCCCGCCCCCACTCCCCAAAACAGCCCCCCCAGCCCCTGTAAAACAGAAATCGGTGGCAGAGTTGGAAGCTGAGAAAGCGGTGGTGATCTCTCCCTTCAAGCGCACTTTGACCTCTGCTGGCGTCTACACTGCAGGTCAGACACGAATACCCAGAAGTATTCAGACTGGACATTTGGCACAATTTCATGTGCTACGAAGTTGTTGTTGTTGTTTGGGGGGGGGGGGGGGGGGGGGGGGGGGGGGGGGGGGGGGGGGGGGG
>JAVQJL010003744.1:0-15962 GCA_036024295.1 Nannoperca obscura
AAATTTTAAAAATTTAACAAAATTTTTAAATTTATTTAAAAAAAATTTTATTCCTTTAAAAAAAAACAAAAAACCCCCCCCCCCCCCCCCCCTTTAGTTTCGGCCACCCCCCTTTAACCTATAGCCTATAAACCTACATCACCAGCTGTTGCAGAAAGTGAAAAGTCCAGCTGCAGCAGATTCCTGTGGAGAAATCTAAGAAAAGGAAGCAACTGCCATCTCGAACACTGCCAACTTCAAGACAACCTTAGAACAAACAATAGCTGTCTCTAAATTCACTGAATCCTTTCTTTCTTTTAAATGCAGCTGAGAAGCGAAGCTGCCCCTACAGTTACTGAAAATAGAAGTTATGGATATGGATATATTACCATTAGCCCGATAAAGTGCAATCGTGCGGAATAAACTGTAAAGTAAAAGAGTTCCACTCTTACATTTTGCCCATTTGGGGGCAACTTCCAACCAGATGATAAACTGATAAACAAGTCTGACTGTACGAGTTGACTCATCCTCTGAAGGATCCACCTATAAATCCCCTTGAAGATCCCTTTATTGGGACATGGCTGTATTCTGTCAAAGTCCACTTATTAATCATTCATTCATATATTTTTAAGGCGTAACACTGGCTCACAGCAAAGAAGCAAGTATGTAGAGGTGGGCTCTCTATGGTGGATGTACACTTCAATAACTTAACCCCATGTATCCCAACATGCTAACACAGCTTAGAGGAAATATCTCTGTCTCAGCTGGATTCAAAGGTCTCTCAGCAAAGCCTTGTTAATTCCAACGTTGCTCTGGTCTGTTCAAACAGTGGCAGGGTGATTACTCTATTTACTGTCACTATCAAACAGACAGAAAACACCAACATCTGATACATACACTTTTTAAAACACGTTTTATTAAGTGTAAGTACAGCATCAACATGTTGAGATTCACTATATGCATACATATGTAACTTATTAAAATAGTAACCCTTACTTGATTTGGTTCTTCTTTTTACCCACTGCAAATAGTTCTTAATGGAAATCCAAGGGGTGATGCTAAATTTACAATGGAAAATATGAGATCTGACCACACAAAGGGACTGTTATGTGCAACCATAAAGACATAGTTTTGGTTTATGGAGAGTAAATGAGAAAGAAAAGACAGCAAAAGTGAAAGAGAAAGTTCCCCAGGAAACGGGAAAGGGGGAGTGTCTTTTCTTTTTGTAAGAAGCATCTGTACACTTGGTTTTTCTTAGTTCAAGGCAGCCGCTTGAGTCTCCAGAACAAAGGACAGCAGGAACAACAGAGATAGAAGCGGGGTGGTAAGACAAAGAAGGACACAAACACACACACACAAAAATAGAGATTAAAATATGAATGAATGATGATTCTGCCTACATCCTACATCCTAAGAGACATACCTCTGTTCTCTCTTTTCCTGTCCCAGCAGGAAAACCCTAAGACAATTCAAGCCATTTAATAATAATTCATCACTCAAGCAACACTGTTTGTTTAACTAGGCTAAGTAACCACCAGTGTTCTGTTTTATGTTTATTTTTTCAGATTTTAGAATTCCAGTGTCTTACTAAACCAGAAACATGGATTTTACTCATCAATATATTAAACTGAAAAACTAGCCAGCAATGTGCCTTGGTTTCAAAGACGCCTCGAAATGGAGAAACCATCCCCCTTAAACTGCTTGACAATGCTCTGGCACTGGGAGGCGAGGTGGGAAAACACAGACAGGCACTGGCAGACGGCCAGGCAGTAGCTGGATAGAGGGTGACCCAAGAGTGGGGCAGATGAGTTTGTACTACTTGGACTAAAGCCATCTTTTCTAGGATTGCACTCCTTGATTCTTCCCTTTTATTTAATAATAAAGCGGACCATACTTGTGCAAGCCTTTTCCCGTCAAATCAACCTCAAACCTGACACAGCAGACGTACCAAAAGTCAAAAGTCTTGTCAGATTGATTGGGGTAGCTGGTTAGCTTGATGCTGCCCACAGTCAATTGTTTCCGCCCATATACTTTTAAATGGCCTCCTTAGCCTTCATTAGGTTGCTATGGTAACAGACCTGAGAGGAGGAAGAGGCGGCAACCACACATTGTGCCTATTGATTCAGGAGAAAAAGAGTAAACCAGTGAGATGACACACTTCCTCAAGTCAATTTCATAATCTACTTAAGGGTTATGTAATTGTATCTATGAGCAGACCTGTGGTCATTAGGCCTGTACAACTCTGTGTTATTATCCACGTGAGAGGTATTAAATAAAGATTATATAACATCTTTACTTGCCTGCCAGCACTAGATACATAAATGTATAAAGGTCCAGGCTAACAGTGGATTAAGCTACTTAAGCTACAGATTTGACTCTTTTAACTATTTTGGTGGATTGTAATGAGACTCAGCTCTGGTTGGCTGGAATCTCTCTTCTCCTTCTTTACTTCCTCTTTGTCCAACAGAAAAACGACCCCTGCTTTGTACTCAGAGGTCATGTCTAATTTATTTGGCTGGCTGTCCATGGTGCTTTGGTGGGAGCTCTGTGTCTGCCTGTCATTGGCTCATCATTGGACCTGGTAAATTGGTTGGATGACTAACGCCTGGGTCCCAACGGGGGAGAAACAGAGTAGATGTCTGTCTGTCTCGTTTTGCAGTTATTATGGTTCTGTGATTCAGTCTGCTAGCTTCAACAGCTTTGGTATAAAGCCTGTCTAGTCTGACTACTGCTAAAATTCACGCAATTGACCTTTCACTAAGCCCAATGCCCTTTAGTCACTGTTGCAATGCCTTTCAAGCTTTCCATTCTTGCACATTATGTATGCAGTTGGCAATGGTAAATGACAAATCACCACTTGAAATTTCATTTCTGACAGAGGTAGACAGGCTTTTCATTTCTAGCCAATGAAAGTCAATTTTGTCAGCTGAAATGACAACTGTCGCAGATTTTATTAACTGTAGTTAGCAAGCTAATTAAATAATTTTAGTTCATGGGTTGGTTGAAAACTCCCTGGCTGACTCTTTAATGCTTCCTTCTGACATGTTCTGAAACAAGGGGTCTGAGGCTAAAGTTGCATGTCCCAGGCAAAATGTTAGTATTGGATAGCTTACATATCTGAACAAGCATAGATTAAGGCTTTACTGTTTGTATTTTCAACTAGTATGTTTTCCTTTTAATGTTACAAGAGAAAATACTTAAAGGCTGAGGACTAACCAATGCTAGATTGAGAACAAGTCTGGCTGGGGTCGCTGGACTGTCTAACGTCCCTAAATCCAAAAGAGTAGGACACAGCTTGTGCTAATGACATGCTAATAGTTACAGCTTACTTGCAGACCAACACAATTTAGAAATTTTGTTCTTGTATTTTTGGCTTTGGGGAGTATCACTTTTATTACAGCCCCATGCACACTCATTCAAAACACAGTTTGACTGACAGTTTCTGCAATTATGCTTTCAATTGATTGATCCTGACCGCCATCTTAAAGCAACTCAAAACCTTTCCATAACTTTAAATGTTTAATACACCAGCTGCTGCCTGTTTTGGTTTTGCTTTTGTTCATTCAAAGGGAATTTTCCATAAAACTGATGACTGATGATAAAAAAGAACTGCTTCCCACTTAATCTCACCTGCTGGATAAAAGTTTCCATTAGCATTGAGAGATTAAGTGGGATGGCTGTAAAATGTTCTAAAGCCAAACTATAACTGGTAAAAGATAAAGATATAAGAGCAGCTGGAGAATGTATGGTTGTTACAGATTGAGGCCACAGTCTATCATGTCTAACAGTGTATGCATTATGAGAGACACAGCAGAGAGATGGAGGGGCTCAGACTTATGCAGAGTCTGAGTCTGGAGGTGGTTCTGATTGAAGAATGCCCCTGGGGATGCAAAGCTCGCTCTGCTTCCTGCGGTCAAAGAAAAATATAGCAACAGGATATAACATCACGGAAAATAAAAAAACAGAACGGAAGTTACATCACAGTGGAGGTCAGGGGTCAGAATGAACCCAGGGAACTGGGATGTGTTTTGATTACTGAATATATAGACTGGTGGGCAGTTTAACGAGTCATTTCTTGTGAAGTACAAACTGTTTAATGTAAATATAATTCATTTCAGAATTAAAATAGACTTAGTTTTGCTGCACTAACAGAGATTAATTCCATACAACAGTGATTCAATCTATAGACAAGTCTACAGTTTCAAGTGCATATTTAGAGCTGCAGAGATTTGCATCCCCTTATTTTCATGCTAAAATAAGGGGATGCAAATCTCAGCAGCTCCAAAGTCAGCTCTGCCGAGTAATGCATCCCCCTGTATGCAATTCCTTACAGGCATTTAAGGATAATTTATCATCATTGATGAAGCTCTTGTCTGTTTAATGTCACATTTAGCCACTTGTTAGTAACCGCTTTTTTAAAGAAACCATTTGATTCATTTATGTGTGAATAGGCTTTAAATGTACGTGGTCAAAAATAGCTAATAAGTGAAACTATGTTGGGCAATATGATTTGATACAATAAGATTTCTACCAAACCTGCAAATCAATAATCATGACTATATGACAATATTGGATTTACAGGATTTCTGCATAAATGCAGTGACGTACCTTGATTTGCCAGGTATTTTGGCTGGATTAACAAAAAACAGCCATTGCCATCTGGTTACTCAAGTAAGAAATGTTTTTGAATTATATTTGCAATGTACTATATCTTGCATACACAAATACAAGCGCACATGCATGCACAAAGTCATGGATTTAGGGACAGTACAGAGGGTTGGACCCTTGTACTAAGGCTGTTTTCAGTCAAACTCTGTCCTTCTATACAAAGTCAGAGTTAATACACATTGTAGAGTGACTAAAGACCCAACGGGAAGTCTCAGTTACTGTGTAGATAACTAATCACAGAGTATGAAAGCATCTTATAAACAGTGAAGGAATGTCCTAACAGAGCATTTGTCATATGAGCAAAAGATATTCAAAAACCAACATTAGAGAAACACTAATCTGTGTGGGCTTAGAGTATCTCTATCTGCATTGTGAACAGCTGCCACAACAACATACAAGCCTGCACATAACAAGGAAGAACTCTGCTTCAATATCCCGTCTCCACGATAGCAGCATTTCTGACAGCTCACAATAAATGCACAGCTTCAGAAAAAGCAATTTCCAAGCAGATATTGCATTCAAGTGATTTCTAAGGGACAATTCAGCGATAGCACTCTTCTGCTTTCGCTTCACATACCCCAGTAAGGCAGCATCCGGATTGCCAAAGATCTCTGCGAGCACTGAGGAATTCTAAGTAGTTGTGTATCTGAGATCCATCACCTCCTAGCTGCCACACTGTCATTTGCACCCCCTTTGGGAAATAATTCACCTACTATTTTGTGAATAATTCAATATCTTCCATATTGGCTGAGAGCTGCTTCTGTTCTCCACATGAAAGGTGGAAAAACAGCTAGGTTCAAAATAATGTCAACAGTAATTGGACATCATTTTTCATGAGTATCAAATCACATTTCTTATGAAACACATTTCATCATTCCGTCTTCCCTTTACTGAGCCAAAAACATTTTATTGAGTACCGGTGCATTATATATTTGCTCAACTATTAATCTTCTAGTAGTTATTAATTTTCTAGTAGTTATTCCTAAAAAAAGATCAAATTTGATACAGAATGAAGTTATGAGGAGTGAATTACTGAATTATTAAAGGCCTAATCTATGATGAGTGTACAGTGACCCAGCACCAAATGTTCCTACATCTCAGTCTGGACAGTGATCATGGACGGGGCCTCGACAAGCCTGAAACCCATCCAGGCCCAGTGACCATATTAAATTTAGCCTTGAAGAGACGGCTTTACAAAAGGATTCTTTAAATCAGAACAATAATTTTAAATTTGGTACACAACAGCCAAAAACATGCAGTGTATTCTGGCAAAAAAAGTGGAAACCTTGCAAAACTTTTGCAGCAACGTTATCTTGCAACATACTGTGTTGGCAATATAGCCAAGCACTTCCCCCCCTTCTGTTTACCTTAAAATTGTTCAGACTGAGGGTAAAATGATTATCATCATTAAAAGTCTTCCTCATAGTATGAGTGCTGTAGTGCCTAAGTGCTGTAATGGCTGACACTGAAATCACACGCTGTCTTCCTGCTTCCTCTCAAACATTCAGACAATTGTGCTAATGTGCTCTAATTCCCGAAACACATTAAATAAAACCACTGAAATATGTTGTGTACTGATGACTAGTGATGTCATCCTTTCTCTCTCACTAACAAACAACACAAACGGCAGAGACATGGCTACATCACATGGCTGATTTTCTATTTTGTTGAAAATTTTCTTTTATCTGTGTAGCCATGTTAAATACTCACAGACATGTAAGTATTAACATGAATGCCATTTTGGCTACCATGCCTGTCTATCTAATTTTAAATGTCCAAAAAATTATCACAAGTAAGTAAACAGCAACTATCTGGCCATGACTGCAGTTTTGCTAGCGATGTGGCAAAAAGATGCAGCAGCAGTTTCCTTTCTGGCTCTGTGTGAGGAATAAATCTCAACAAGGACTAACACACAAATACATTTATGCCAGTAACATCAAGCAGCTAACCACACATTCAACTGAATTCATATCCTCTGGAACAGGTCACAAAAAGTTGCAGAGACAAATATGGAATTACTTAATTTACAGAGCCAACAAACAACCAACACGACCAAACATTTAACTGAAAATGCAACAAATTACACCAATTAAAAATACAAAGTAGCCTAAACAAAACACATTTTTTGAGTTACACTGTTATACACACAAACAATACTAAGCTTTTGATTCACAAACTGTGAGTAGTAACGTGTGATGTTGTGATGCTCAAATAACCTACTTTGTATAAAGACAGAACAGTTCTCAGTAATGGCAGCAGGGGAGTTCCCTTGTTGCAGTCTAAAGTACCAACAAGTACACTTTAGAAAGTGACAGCTCACAGAAAAAGACCTTCTTCTTTTGTCTCTTGACATGAGTGTGTGTGAATTCCTCTCTGTTGCTAAAATGGAACATCTGTTTCCCATAGTTCCCTAAAACTGATGCATGCGAGCCTATAGACCAAGGTTAGCCTTTAAAAGTGATCTATGTCAGCGTGTGTCTATGTGAGATAGCTGGGGGCAATCTGTCAGAGATTCTGCACCCCATTGAGACTGGATTTCAGTTTGATGACCTATGACCCCTACATAAAGAATCCTTTTGAGAATGAAAAGAGCATGGCTGACCAGCTGTCCCTCGAAACCACTACTAACATGTGTCAGTCTGCAAGCTCTTCCTCAGCTTGTATGTCACAGAAATGAATGCTTTCACATGGGATGGAAAGAGAATTTTTGTATTTATTGTTATGTGGGGCTGCTCTGGGACACACTTTAATGTTTAATCTACTGATATTCCTAAAAAACTCCTGGTTAAAGACTAACACTACGGAGCAGTGCAGTTTGTCAGATGCTCAGTGAACTTGTTTGGTTCCTGATGTCAAATTTCTTTATGTATTTTTCCCTCTTCACAATCACTGAAGGGTCCCAGGCCACATCCACTCACTGATGCTGCTGGAGGGCATTCTATTTGCCGGCACTGTAAAAATGAATCCCTTTTGGCACAAATGATTAAACAAACGTAGAGCATCTGCAAAGCATGAGCTCTCATTGTCCTCTACGTGCTTAGAAAACATGCCTCCAATGAAATTAAATGTGTAAGGCTTCTGACGTTCTGAAAAAACTGGCCTGAAGCTCATCCTTGATAATCGTGAATGATGATGAACCACAGTACTTCACATGCACCTTCTTAAAAACATGTTACTACATATAGCGAGGGAGACGTGGAGACTACATTCCTGGGAGTGTTTCTTGACAGTGAGGATGACATGCTGCAGATCGAGACAGGCAGTCATGTTTTCCTTTACAGTAATGGAACATTACTTTGCTCTTGATACTGTATGTAATGAAAACAAAACACAATGCCTGATGATTGCATGGTACATTCATCTAGTGTGGTGGTGCTGTGATAATCAATGAGTAACTATAAACTCTAACCACAAAAGCATCTCACATAGAAGTGATTTTGTTCTTTAAGCGTCAGTTGCCCCTTTTTTTTTAGCTCTGACTTTTATGGCAAGTGCAGATAAAGTAGTGACAGATGTCACAGTCACCTAAGCACAGTAACTACAGTGACCAGCGTTTCCGTCATTGTACACTGTACGCAACACAATTTGAGATTTGAGTGTAACATACTCTGATTTAACAGTGCCATTGTTAAAGATATATTCATACAAAACTGTACAAATGTATTACATCCAACCCAGAAGCTCTAACATAAGTGGTGAGTGAGTAAGTGGTGAGTGTTTATGTGAGAGGTCCCTCATTTTCCACTTGAAACTGAATCCATATGCTACTACACAAAACTGTAAATCAGACCAGTAAAACTTTATTTTTCTCCACTAAACGAACTCTAGTGTAACAATGTTTTAATGAGCAGGTGTCTTAACAGTTTCTATCTCGTGTTCTGCCAACTGCACAGTGAATGGACGATACATGAAAACACTTCATTTTAGAATGAAAACATCCTATAAGCAAACTTTACAATAAGAGCTGAGACCATTACACAAACCATGGCGTGTTTCCTATATTCTATAGTCACCTACCACTATCAAACACTTATCAGTGTAGATGGAATGTCAGTAGTTTGTTGCTTTCTAATGAAAACTGTATCAATTTTGACAAGTATTGAATTAATGGGCTGTTGGACATCTTATACAATCTCTTTGTCTGAATAATAACAGTTAAATATCTCAAGCCCTGCACTCCTTGATACAGTCTCGTGGTTTTCAAATGCTCCACTACTTAGAGCAGCTATAATTTAACACCTGACAGAAGTGTAAGAGGAATTCAGACAGGAAAAACATCTAACAGCCTCCCCAAGTGTCTGCCTCTTCTCTTATCTCTGAGTATCTTTCTCACTTAAACTCTTTCTTGCTATTTCTCTCTGTTTCTGTCTCCATCTCTGGCTGTGGTCATAAATCAATGGTTACATAAACTGCCTTCAAGTTAGTTTCCACCAGTGTTACATGAGACTCCTTTAAGTACAAAACAGGATGTTACAGGACCCTAGTTCGCACAGCTCAGCTAAGTTTGCGTGTAGAAGAATTAAAGAGTTTTCTCCAGGTTTTTTTAAATGGATGTGGGTATAAATTCATCAAATACAAATACAACTGTCTCTGTGCATGTATGGGCTCTGTTACAGAAGAACACCAGGAGGGAGTCGAGTCTTCTTTTTCCATGACATAACTATCTCATCAAGTTAATACTTTTATTTAAACTCTGATGAAACACTGGATTTGTTCCACACAGACACACACACAGTAACAGCTACATTTACACTCACCTAGACACGCAGAAAACGCCTGCATTCATATGTATCAAATAGACTCACTCACAGTCTTGTGCATGCAAATAACTGCCATTCTACTTTCATTCTCCTGCAACCACAATCAACACATACTGCACGTTCACAAACTCACACCATTATATCACGGTGGTGCAGAAGGTCTATGTTCAGAGTTGTGATGGTAAGAACTGTAGAGCAGACAAAAGACATTGGCAGCTGATCCAATCATCTTCCAAAAATGACAACGAATGATAGAATTCTGTAATGCTGTTCTGTCTGCTGTTGTATATTTTCAATTCACCTGAAATTCCTGGGGCAGTGGTAAAGCAGGCCATGCTTCACCTAAATTAAGATATGTACAGTGCATTTAGTAGGATTTAATTCCCTTCATAAATCCTTGTCTGTCATTTGTTGAAGATTTGTTGGGTTGTGACAGTGTAGATGTTGTGATAGGACAGTGCACTGAAATAAACCACAATTTTTTGAGCCTAAATGTTTGGACATTTGACCTTTATCTGATAGGGACAGTAAAGAAATGAAATGAGGAGAGACAGAAGACATGCAACAAAGAACCCTGGCGAGAACAGAACCAGTCAGGTTGTGGTTATATAGTGTGCTTCTTGATCATTAAGCCCCTGGATGAAGTTAACAACTATTGGTAATCATGTAATATGTTTTTACTGACCTGACTCGTGTGTGTGTGTGTTCTGTGTAAATGAAAGGCACGGACCAAAATGAGCAAATACCATGGTAACCATGTCGCCCCACTCAGTCATCCCATTACCTCTGTGCTAATGTGTGTGTGTGTGTGTGTGTTGAGAGGTTAGCGTGAAATAAAAGAGTCAGTTTGATATATCAAATAAAAATGGAGCCAACAGATTAAGGTAAGCTGCTCAATGCTTAGATCCAACCCTAGTGTGTGTATGTGTGTGTGTGAAACTGCCTCAGGGATTTAACTTTTTAACTTCTTCTAAATGTAAAGATGGTTTCATGTACATGACAATGCTTTTAAATAACAGTACATTCATATACTCATCTTTTTGATATGACATAAACATGCACTAAGGTAAAAGATGCCAAACGTGATCATCTACAGCTGCCACCTCCTTCACTTCATGCATTCCGTCTCCAATGCTGTTTCAATACTAAGCTTTTACTATGCAAGATTATAATATTATGAAAAACTTGTTTATATTTGGCCACCTCCTGCACAACGTTGTCTGTGAAATGATTGCTGGAAAACATTCAACAGCACACACACACACACACACACACACACACACACACACACACACACACACACACAAACATGTCAAGAGAATTATCCAGTGCTGCAGGATGTCAGATAAAGCTACTGGCTGTATGCTCGAGGTGTGTGTGTGGCAGTGGCTCTTTCTTCAGGGTTAATGTTGCCAACATGTGCAGCTTGTAACACACACAGATCACATGCAAACACACTACATTTATATAACAGTATGCCTGTGCACAAACACAAAGTACTAACTTGTTAGACAGATATCACTTTATTTTTGCCTCTTAACTCAAAATGGCCTCTCATGGTGTTCATGTAGCTCATTTCATAACAGGAACACACATGATGATGTACCCTCAGGCTTACAGGACATTTGGAACTGCCTTTTACAGAAAAAAACACTGGAGGAAAACTAATATATGCCTAAAAATGTAGCTTGCATAAACTACCTTGTGTCAAAATGACAGTGAAGGAAAAAGGTCCTTATTTGCCTGACCTTTATCTAACCTAATGCTATTGATAAAAATACTTTCTATTCAAATGGGCCATGTAAGGTATTATGTCACAACAACCTTTATCCAAAAACCAAACTGTAAATCCAATCTAATCAGCACATCAAATGCTAATTTGTGTCCTAATCTTCTGCACAGTGCTGAGCATTTAATTGGATGGAGTCAGTAGATATCTGCAACTGGGACACTTCACACAGTGACAAAGACCTGTTACATGCTCTTGGCTGGTCTCCACTTCATTAAGTTGGAGGCACTGCTGGGGAGGGAAGGAGAGGAACCGTCTCACAGCGGATGAGTTCTAGAGAAGTAGAGAGTGGAGGAGGAGGAGGAGGAGAGAAAGTGTGGAGTATAGAAAGGAGGTCCAAACCACTTGCTATGCACATTTCCCTTTCTCTCCACCCTATTTGGCCTAAGTGTGGGCTGGCATGCTATTGTTTGAGGCACGCAGGGAGGTGTGTGTGTGTGTGTGTGCAGGCCTGTGGTGGGGGGGTTCTTAAGCTAGACACTAAAGACTCAAAAGAATTCCAGAAAAAACTAAAAGTCCATTGGAAAAATGCTCTTATCTTACCTCATTATTGGATTTCTTCAAAAACTAAATATTACAGATGACCCTGAGACTGCGAGAGTTACATTTTTGCAGCGCATACCTCTAGTGCTTTCCCATCTCCTCTGAGTGGGGCAGGTGGCAGCTGCTCTGCCCCCCTCCCTGCCTCTGACTTTCTGGCAGACAGAGCCAGCAGCTCCAGCCCACACTACTGCCTCTAACATTAGCAACGCTTTGGGAGGAAAAGCCATGTGGAGCTGCCCATCACTTCTAGCTATACAACACATAACACACTCAGCCCCCGTAATGATCACACTCTCCTTCTCTCTCTCTTCCATCATGCAACCACTTCCTGCAGGGGGGTGAAAACAGATATTAGCTGTGCATGCTGAGAAAGAAAGCATTACGCCCTGATCTACCTTAAAAACCTCAAACATCGCACAACATTTCTGCACTTCGTTGACTGTAAAGTTTAGCTAAACAATTTAAGGGTGACAAAATAAGTTTTCCCAACATACACAGAGCCTCATTCACTCTTTGTAAGGCAGCTCTGCACAAGTATGTGACTCATGAACTGAGCTCTTCTTCTTTAGCTTCTCCTGCTTTAACTTGCTGCACACCCCTCTGGGTGCTAAAGCACACAATACACACACAAAGAGAAAACACAGGAAGCTTACCTCACTTTGTAGCAAAGTACAAGCTGTTCAGCAGTCCATCACCCAGCACTTTCTCTCTAGACTAAGTTTGTGGACGCAGCAGCAGCAGAAGAAGAAGAAGCAACAGGCGAGAATAAAGAAGACGAAAACGAGAGCTAGAGCGAGGGGGAAAGAACAGCAGAGGGGGGAGAAGGAGAAGACGCACTGAGCAACTGAGACAGAGCTAACAGTGACTGACAGACTCCCAGAGACTCCTAGTCGCAGTAGCAGGAGGTTTGTTGAAAGCCCACAAAATAATTTGTTCCTCTGCCTGCCTGCCTCTCCAGCTTGACGTCAGAGCAGTCACATGACCCGCTCTGGTGTGGAGGGGAAATGGAAGGGGAGGGAGACACACGCAGAGAGAGACAGAGGGAGAGAAAGAGAGAGAGACGGAGAAGCCTGCGTTACCGTGGTAACAGGGACACTGCACCGCAATGATTTCAATAGGTCATCTGACACACACACACACACACACACACACACACACACACACACACACACATGCAGGCAGGTTCTTACATACAGAGAAGCGGGTAAAGGACAAGCTTAGCGCTGCAGAGACAGACTAATCCAGAGAAGGTGAACAGAGTGAAGGAGCTACAGAGAGAAAAGGAGAAACAGAATTAGAAACGGATACAAAGAGGTTCAAGTTTCCTACATTTCCCCCACCATTTTTCAAAAACAAATGCAAGCAAAAAAAGAATGTGCACCAGAGAAACTGCACTTTTGAACTTGTGCTTCAACTCCTTGAACCAAAAAAGCAGCATGTTCTGCTCTTTACACCAAGTTTGTTTTCACTACAATTTATGACTTTTTTGAATCGCAATGATGTATAGAAATTCTGGATTTTTATTCTAGTTCATTCTTAGCTGATAAGATAAGATACGTTTTTTTGTAACAAAAAGTCCATATATATATATATATATATACACAATAAATATATACATAATTTGTTTCTAAAGACAGAAGCAAAAAGAAGAAGACAACCAAATTAAAACACAACTTGAGTTATTAGAAAATGTTCTTTCCGTTATGTTGTTACTCTGAAATGCCCAAGAAGTCTCAATATCTTCAGGACTCCAGTGATTCAACACATGACTAATAAAAGAACTATATCTGTACAAAGGAGTATGGAGAACAAATGAATAAGACACTTAATAACTTTCATTACTTGAGGGAAGTGGGGAATACAGCAGCTCCAGTTTCAATTGCATTTTTATTTCATTTATATAACAATGCTGTGAGACAAGCACACCTCAACAAAACGATCTGATTTCAAGTATAACACTATGATTAAGAGCCGATGTCAACTGTCACTGTCAGAGTTAATGATGTAGGTCAGCTTTCTGTTTGGCAGAAAAATGTCACAAATTTCTCTCTAATCTTCACACAATGCTCTGATTAAATTATTCTCAAAAATTACAAAATACACTAAATTCTTGTAAAGAGAAGATTGACACCACTCTCATGTTTGTATGCTAAATACATAGGCAGCCAGTAGTTGGTTAGCTTAGCTTACCATAAAGTCAGGAAACAGGGAAAAAAGCCAGCTAGCCTGACACTGTCCAAAGGAAACTAAATCCGCCTCTCAGCACCTCTAAAGCTCACTAATTAACATGTTATTTATAGAAGGAACCAGGCAACCTCACAGTGGTGTCTTGTCCAGTCACTACTCTGAGCCAAGAAAGGTAGTAATACCCAAGCTAAGCTAATGGACTGCTGGCGGTAGCGCATTTCCCAAAATGTTGAACTATTCTTTTAACAAGAATGGTTCTATTTTAGATTATTTACATTTGAATATAACTATTATGGCAGTTAGTGACTAAAACATATCAGATCAGAAATACTTTATTAATCCCAGAAGGGAAATTGCTTTTTGATACAGTTACAATGCTCAATAAAGTTATTGAAAAAAGAATAATAAACAGTAGAATATAGAGGGTGTAGAGGGTGTAGAATGTAGAGGGTCCGAATATGGTTTGACCAGGGGCCGGAGCTGCTCCAGCACGAGTCTTTCCAGGGCCTTCATGATGTGGAGGTCAGTGCCACAGGTCTGTAGTCCTTGGCTCCTCTGGGGCGTGGAGTAGATAGATAGATTAGATAGATAGATAGATAGATAGATAGATAGATAGATAGATAGATAGATAGATAGATAGATAGATAGATAGATTAAATAGAGTAGATGCTCATTTTTTAACTAATTTGGTTAAATTTTGATCAAAGGAAAAGTAACATTGGGAGGATGCATTTACACAATATACCAATTGGCCTGTTGGGGGTAGTACTATTAAATTGCACTTTTGGTAATGCAAGTCCTTGTTTTGTTTGCATCGCTAGCATGCACATGAATACATTTTTATTTATTTTGAAATATTATTGTATTCAATCAAAACTTTCAAAAGAGACTAGTTTAGCATTGCTTTTAGCACTGGTTTTAGGAATACGTGGTGCACAGTATGTTAAATAATATAAGGGAAACCTGAAGAACAGGCTTTACAATACTTTGGCAATCCAGTGTGTGTTGGAAGACGTCAGGCCATTATATGCGGTTACAGTTCTTTAAGCCAATCATAGAATGTGATTCATCATTTCAATCACAAATGGAAGATAAAATTGAAGCTTACGTAAAATCATTGCATTAAATCAAGGATGCAGACAAATATGTAATCCACATAATTTGTTTACTGAGATGCAGAAGCCCAGCATTGGGGCATCTATTCTTTTCCATCAGAGCTATTAGGGCAAGCTCAAATGGACTTTGATCAGTGATTTGGTTACAAAATGAATCACAATGGAATTAATGATGTTCGATTACTCTGCTAGCCCACTTGTGAGATGCTAACTGCACTCATTAGCCCCTGAACTGGGCAGGCGTGAAATGGGCGCCCACAGTGTGTCAATGCTAGCTTCTGCCTCAATGTGCACCGCACAGCATTATCAGCTACTGTTTAGACAGAGCCAGCTGATAAATAGGAGGGCAGAAATGCACTTAAACTGATTCATTTGATTAGTATTGGATGTGTTTTTTTCTTGGTGGCCTTTGTGCGAGGGGGTAGAGTCTGTGCGTCTGGTTGTAAGTTTATGTGTGTGCCGGCTGACAGATGTTCTTTCAGTCAAACCATGAAAATACCTCCCCAACAAGTGAATTAAGGTGAAGCCAATGCTTATGCCCACACCAGCAGATTCTTTATACCAGCTGGATCGATAGTTTTGTGCAGTGGAGAGATATCCCGGGAACACCAGACTGGACATTTCCTTTTTGCCTCTGCAGCTTTATATATCAGAATCAGAATCAGAATCAGAATCAGAAATACTTTCTTAATCCCAGAAGGGAAATTGCTTTTTGATACAGTTACAATGCTCAATAAAGTTATTGAAAATAAATAAATAAACAAAACAAAAATAATAAACAGTAGAAAATAGAGGGTGTAGAGGTGTAGAGGGAGGGTCCGAATATGTTTGGACCAGGGGCCGGAGCTGCTCCAGGACGAGTCTTTCCACGGCCTTCATGATGTGGGAGGTCAGTGCCACAGGTCTGTAGTCCTTGGCTCC
>JAVQJL010003747.1:0-11097 GCA_036024295.1 Nannoperca obscura
ATCCAAAACGCTGCTGCCAGAGTTCTAACTAAGACCAAGAAAAGAGAACACATCACTCCTGTTCTCAGATCTCTGCACTGGCTTCCAGTGGCCCAAAAAATAGACTTCAAAATACTACTATTGGTTTACAAAGCACTACATAGTTTTGGCCCAAAATACATTTTAGATCTACTTCAGTGTTATAAACCTACCAGGCCTTTAAGATCATCTGGATGTGGCCTTCTCTCTGTTCCTCGTGTTAGAACTAAACAGGGGGAAGCAGCATTTAGTTTCTATGCACCAGTTATGTTGAATAAACTCCCAGATGTCTGCCACATCAGTAAACTCTTTTAAAATAGGGCTGAAAACATTACTGTTTACTACGGCCTTTAATTCAGGGAGCACATTTTCTGCACTGTAGCTTTTAAATTCTACATTTCATCTTTTAAAACTGCTTTTTATGTTTTTTTATTTATGATTAGTTTTAACTATTGCTTTCTTTTTATCCTTTTAATACATTTATATCTTTTAAAACTGCCTTTTTATGTATATTAATTTCCTTTTGTTTGAATTATGATTATATAGTTCTAACTATTGCTTCTTTTTTTTTGTGTCCTTTTCTCTGTACAGCACTTTGAATTGCATCCGTGTATGAAAGGTGCTATATAAATAAACTTGCCTTGCCTTGCCTTACATCATTTCTGTCTCGAGCTAACAAGTGTCATATCCAAGTGTCAGTACACAGGGCAGACTGTTCTCCTATCAGCCCTTGTAGCAAACATGTTGTCCTTCAGAAACCAAACCAAAACCGGAAACCAATGTATTTTATGTCAGAAGAGACCCAAGAGAGAAAATATCAAAGTACACAGAGTGCTTGTTAAAGAAAACAGGATATTACTTAAATATATATCTGGTTATAGGAAATTTTACCTGGTCGGTTTAAACCAGAAAATGTTTACGCAATATATCGCTGTCAGCTGAACTGATAGGATAGAAAATGCAAACACACACTTTAGGATTTTATTTGTAAGGAATTTGAAGACTCTGGTAACTCACCAGGATCATTTTTCATGGTTTTTGACAGTTTATAGGCTAAATGATTTATCATTTAAGACATAATAATGGAAAGTATATATGATAATAAAAACAATTGCTTGTTGCAGCGCCATTCTTTAGTTAATTAACATGTTTGGTGAACACTGAGTAAATACCATATTTGGATATAAAAATGATAAAAATACCAAAAATGGTTTTCAACAAGCCCCAGCGTGACCTTGACGTGTGTGTTCTGTACACATTCAAGCTCCCATGCCAAAAGGCACTGTGAATGTTTGAATTTCCAGTGCATTTAGTTAAACCTCTTCTACTTGTCCTGTTTCCAAAGCACAACACAAACAACCAGCATGGCAACAGTGACAAACTACCATGTAATGGTGTGGCGCGCGCAAACACACACACACACACACACACACACACACACACACACACACAGATGAAATGACAACTTTTTGTAAAGAAGTATCAGGAATTTCTCTTAAATGAAGACTAAAGAATACACAGAAAATAATACATCGAGTCCATTTAGAGTCCTTTTGTACGATACTAATAGTGGTGAGATTTGCATATTCTCTAATTGCATATTAGGGATCTCAGATGTTAGAGGTGCATAGAGAAGTAAGACAAGTATAATAATGAACATGTTTGTGTGTGTGCTTCACAATGGCCTTACAGCTGTACATATTTAGTGTGAGCACAACGACTCACGCATCCATCACATGAACTTCAGACTTACACCACAGGTTGAAAATGAAAACGTTTGCTAGGGACGCACACCTGGTTTATTAACAATGGCGAGAATGTCTACTTTCACCTTTCACGTTAGCACATGATTGAAAATAGGTTAGGTGTTAAAACCTTAACTTACGAATGACGAAACACAATGAGCTTAGCACGTGTTGCATATGGAGGTCAGTAGCGTAGAACTCAAAAGTTAATGGTTGGGACGGCTAATGCTAACGTTAGCTAGCTTCCACGTTGTAATAAACCACTAACTCATCCATCAGTGCTCATTTCTAGTAACGGCTCACCCCAGCTGATGTCCTGCTGCTGCACAAAACCACAACACTTCCGGGATCGTCTGACAGGGACGTGTCGACTCAAAATGCTAACGACCGTGTTCCCCGCTAGGAATTGTGGGAGTTGACGTTTCGATCAGCTAGTAGGCTGAGCAAGGACGGATGACCTTACGTACTCATTGTTAACCCAAGACAAGACTTCCCTTGTCACATCTGGTTCTGAAACCAGTTGGGAGTGGCTATGCTGTTCCAAGAGTAGACACAAATAAAACATGAATTTAAAAAATCATCAGTATGTCAGCCATTTGTCTACCGTCCAACAGAAGCAATCTGATTTTGGCCAATGGGTGAAACTTAGATTATACAGATTATAAAGTAATTATAAAATGAGCAGCAAATGCAGGGACATTTTTCATTTTATTGACACATCCTAAAAAGTGACCCAGTAAAGAAGGGGCTGGATTTTATCATGACTGTTAGTAGAGAAATACTGACCTGTCATCCTAATCAATACTATCTTCTTCATGATGACTGGGGAGCCCCTATGACACCAGACCCAGTCCTAAAATGGTTGATAAACAGCCAGTCCATCAATCAGCCCAACTCCTGTGGTTCAGCACTAGTGTCAGCTGACAGATAATGAGCCTGCTCTGGTCACAAATCAGCAAACTGATGAGGTAGTCTCAGGCCGTCCCTCTGTGCACTCTGACACGTTGCTGTCTCTGCTCATCCCATAAATGTTTGTGTGGTGAGACGAAACAGAATTGGAAGGCTTTGCATTCGATGTGTGCATATATGCATTTATTTTAATGCAATTTCAAAATGACTGAGCGGGGAAAAGCATAAAAGTCCCGCCTGTGGTTTTCCAGGTCTACAGCCAACATGAACCAAAGCTGAGCCTGCAAAGTCAACGTGTAGATGTGAACTAAAGAGCTGGGCAAAGATTGCAAACTGAATGTCCTCCAGGGTCGAGCCAACAGCCTCTGTCTCAGTTGTCTGAGGTGCTGTTTTCATATACTGTACACAATAAAGAACCTATACATTTTACCTACGTAAGCACCATTTAGAGATGTAAAAAAACCCAAAGCAGCTTGTTTTAAATTTCACAATAGAAAGACATTTATCATTTATCAACAGTTGAACATTTTCATCAAGTGAACTTTTTGCAGCCCTACTGCAGTCGTTTTAATCCAGTGTAAAACATATTACAGATTCCCTGTTCCTGCCAGAAATTTACAAAATAGTGATGACTGGTAAGACTTTTACATTTTCATGATAAACTACCAATCACAGCTGTCTGTTCGCATAATGAGCGATCACACGACCTACTGTAACACTGCCAAAATGTTTTAACCTTGCAGTAAGTAACAGATGGAAGATTTATTTCTGATACATTGTTTAATAGAGCTTTTCAGGGATTTACATGAAATTCTCTTTAGGGAACGCTTCAGGAAGACATGTACCATTAAAGGTTTCTATTTACTAATTTCCAGCTGTCAAAGAAATAAGTGTTTGTGAAAAGTAATTTAAATAAGGACGATTAAATAAGATTTACCTTTAATCAGTGATTGCAATAGGATTACTCTTATAATTCAACTAATTCATATCAATTGTTGCTCCTGTTATATCATAACTCATGCATACTTATTTTGGTTCATCTCATAATCAGTATTACCTCTTCCTGGGACCCAAAATTTAAAACTGCTGATCTCGACAGCAACATATAATAACAAGCACCATTGGATAAACATATACAAGAAAGTATAAATTTAGAATCTGCAGTGTAATTATCATCTGTAGTGTCAAAAACTGTCTATACCTAAAGTTCAATTATGAGAGTTTGGCTTGATGCTAATGTAATATACATTATTAGAAGCATGTGTGAAATGTGACTTAGCAAAAGTTAGTACTTTTGTAGTGTTGCCAAAGAGGACATTGAGCCACAGCATTGTCACCCACTCTTTTAAACACAAAAATCTACATGAACAAGACACAATCTCAAATAGGTTGCAGCTATTTGCTCTTTTCTGGACATTATGTAGGATCCATTTAATGCAAAACGTAAAATAAAATACAGAAAAGTGAGTTTGAAATGTCCTAATGTTTAATGAAAGGGTGATGAACTGATCAGCAAGAATGGGGTACAGTAAAACTACGAGGGAAAGGGTAAAGAGCTGGTACTCAAAACATGTCAGTCCGTTTCAACTGCAATTCAGATCAGTCCAGAGGAACTGCTGCCATACCCTTGTGCGCTACCTTGTTGCGTGTCAAGGTGGAGGGCGCAGGAGAGGAGGGGCAAGGGCACTACAGAGATAAATGGGTTGTTGTAGTCACATACAAGTAAAGGAAATGTAAGGGGAAAACAATTCCTTCTAGTTTTAACTATATCCCTCTGATCAAAGTTCAAAATAGAAGCATCCACCTCATGTGTGGAGCTAATTGCTGGGCTCGATCATGACTTCCATTTTTTTTTTACATCTGGGGTTTTTTTTGTCTTTTTTTTCTCTTCCGCTTTTTTCTGTTGGTTCTTAAACGCTCTTCAGAGTGCACTCATACCACATAGAGTTCATAGATCTTCTTGGCGCAATACGCCAGGGCAGCCAGTGCTATCGTATTATGGAGTCTCTTTCTGTGGACGTCATCCCTGCGTACCAATACCACGGGCGTCGAGGAGGTGAGTGTATGCAGGGGCAGCCGCGAGAGTTTTTGGCTGTCGTATTCCACCTGGTACTTGCAGCAGGGGTCAAACTGCCATGAAATCCCGTAGAGAGCAGCACAGGCCACACTGAGGGCGCCAGCGGGCAACGCCACATAGCGCGAGTATTCAGGGGGCAGTGAAAGTGGCGTCAGGAGGCAAGCAGCGCCTGACAACACGGCCGTCTTGTGCAGGCAGTTGCCCACGGTAATCCATCGGGCTGTCTCGTCTCCGATGCGTGTGGGCTCGATAACAATGTATTTGTACTGGGCCTCCAGTGCCTGCTCCAGCTCATACTCAAACTGGTCCTGCGCATTCTCCCCATTGTAGATCTCGTGCACAATGTAGCAGTCTGTCGCAGCCATCACTCCCCTGCGCAGAAAAACGGCAAGGAACAGTGAGAGAAAGGATACAGAGTAGAGTAAGCAGACCCGATAGATATAAGACTGCTTTGCCTAAATTATGACAACACTCAACACGCAAATTATTTTGTCCAAAATAGCTAAAACAAACATTCCCAGCTGATTATTTTGTCCATGTGACAAAATAAATAATTAAAATGGCATATATGTTATCTTATTATATCAAAAAACATCAGTGTAGCATTTAATGTTAATTTGTTGCTATCAATCAGTACTCCTTGGTGCATACTGTACCCAGATGATTACATGACTATTTAATTAAATATAATTTAAATGACCAACAACTTGATAGCTTTTAGTTAATATGATGCATTTTTGATGAAAGCTTGATTTCTATGACTACCAGAACATAAGATTTATTAATTTTTACAACATTATGAAGCCCACTTGAATTTGTATTCTTAAATGCATCCTACACTATATGCAACTCGACAACTTTCATAATACGACATATGAAATAGCATTGAGACATAAATAACGTATCATTTGTGATTCTGCAATCAACAAATAAGTTAAAAACAATTAACTATTTTCTGTTGGTCGTCTAATTGATTAATCGACTACATAGGTTCGGTCCTAACACCTCTGTAAAGGGTTATTTTCCCGCTTATTAAATGACCTAAAACGTGACAAATGCATATGAGTGGATCAGTGTCAACACTCAGAGGCCTTCAAGTAGCTACATGTTGACAAGAGGGCAAACAACCCCTAACGACCTATCGAGACCGATGCTAAGCTTATTCGACTTCAAAGACAGCGGGGCTGTTGGTTAAGGGGGTAACGAATATGAAAGCGTATATGATGCGAGTGAAAATCATTTTGGTATCATCGTGCAAGAGACACAATGTACCTGAGCGTCGGTTAGATAACATTGGCTGACTCGTAGAAAGTTGGAGGACTGGCCAGCTAAGTTGAGCACCGTTATACTTTCAGAACAGGTCGACAAACACAGCGGACACTATTATTTCAGCGAGGATTTTGTAGCATGTGAGCCGTGGCATATCACACCAGCGTTCGCACCCGCCCACGGCTAAACGCAACTTTTCCCACCGGTAATCGGTTGGTGTGAAATAACCAAAACATCACATGAGCTGCTAGTTTGTTTCCTTGCTAACGTTAGCTAGCAATACACGTTAGCCAGCTAACGTTAGCTAACCATGGGATACAATTCCGACTTGTCGTGGTGGTATTTCACTTTACACTCAAAACGATATGCATGTACGGGTTCTGGAAAATGGTGACACCGACAAAATGATGTATCATATTTAAACATTTTCTTTTAATGGCCAAGATGTGGAGTAACTGACCTCTCCCTGCTTACTGGGACACCGCGCCTCCTTCCCAGCGACGCCATGTTGGAGATACAACCGTGATTGCGGTTGACGTATTACAGCACCTAGTCTTCTGGGTAATGTAGTCTATCAACGCAGTCGACGTATCATTTGGACTCTAATGCAAACTACTATTCCCGTGATGCTATAATGACAGAGTACCTGTCGTTACGTATTTTATGAAGCACATAGAAGTTTGAGAGGTCAGACCATATTCAAAATAAATCTTCCATAAAGGAACTGAGTTATGTGTGTTTAAAACATGACACTTAATCAAATAACGTAATGAAAACTGAACATCAAATAAATCCAGGAACCATTAAGACAACCTATTTAAGTCGTTAATTGTGCAAGTAAATTGCATGCATCTATTACAACATGTTGTATACAGTATTTAGTACAGTGTCCCAACCTTCTCGTTTTGCAATAGGGTTTGTGTTTGTAGACTTCTCGCTACTCACCCATATTGTGAACTCGCGCGCTCTGTTCTCTTTCCCCGTGCGCTATTATGAGCTGCCTGTCCGCGTGCTGTAACCTGATGCGCTTTGGATGTAACAACTGTATTGGCTACGTTCAGGAATGTGAGATCAGCTAAAAACAAATGCTGCGCCTGGGACAACAATTGTAACAGCTTTATTATCCAGGGCTAATTGACGCCCGTATGACGTGTCAGTACAAATCCAATCAATAAAGTATATCGGCTATGATTTTTTAATGTTTAAAGCGTGGTTGCGCGACCTGCCATGGTCACTACAGGAGCTCAAATATTTAATATCGCATCAAGAATCCTTTCAACTGATGTAGGCTATTTGAAGACAGAACATTATGTGTTGGCAGGTAAATTATTAATCAATTCACGTGTTAATTATTAATCTCCTAATGAAAACATGCAGTGGATTAATCAATAATGAAGATAAATAGCTGCAGCCAAGGCATTTCTAACTTTTAGAGTATATTTTATTTGGGCAAAGCTATTCATTTAACACTGGTGCATTGGACAGTTTCATATTTTTCTTTCAAATAAAATAAGAAAAGTGTCAAGATGTGTTTGTATCCCTCAAACATAGACCAAATTGTCACTCAATGCCCAGCCAGCCTTTATTATTTAGGCTTCTGTTGGCCCAAAACTTGTCAGTGTGTGTGTATTCAGTCTAAACATACTGGAGTCAGGCTGTAAAATTACTACCGTTGGCAAGTTTTATTATAGAAAATTAACACCCCAGAGGCCGCTAAAACCCCCAGATTCCTAGAAAACACAGAGGACATGACCTTAGTGTTGGCAGTAGGAGCTATGGCCCTGGTTTCAGACTGTTATCACTTGTGATAATATGGTCATTCAACTGGACATCCATTGGAGTTAATTCAATTTTGTGTTCTGAACTTAAATGTGGTGACTGAGGTACCATGTGTACCATGTGCAGGTAACAGAGCTACCTCGCTTCACTGAGACAGAACTTCCTCTGGATCTTCTTGAGTTATTAGTCCTGAAGACCTACTTTCAAGTAGGAGATAAGCAAGCAGATTTCAGTCCTCTTCTCATCTTGAGTCAGTTTTTGCTGTGCTGGTGGTGGACCCTGCTTGGTCAAATAAAACCATTTTAATAAAATAATTATCTGCAAACTTGATTCACAGGTTTCGTAGGGTGTCGTGATTGATACACATGCTGTGGAGCACTCTACAGCACACAGGTACTCAAAACAATTTTTAAAGAAGGGCTGAACAAACAGATGCACAAATCCACAGACATTTAATGTCACCCCTGCTAGAGTTTTTACTGGATATAACTTGGTGCGGCATCATGAGACTGTGAGATGAAACTAACGGAGTGACACATATATTGCCCATAGCATCACACTGCCTCCGTCGGCTGCCTTCTTCCCATAATGCATCTTGGTGCCATGCCTTCCCCAGGTAAGCGACGCGCACACACCCGGCCATCCACATGACGTAAAAGAAAACGCAATTCATCAGATCAGGCCAACTTCAGTACCGTCACCAGATGGCACCAAAAGTGAGTTTGAAAAAAACAAACAAACAAAAAAAAGTTCATCTGACCGAGTAAAAAATTAATTTGAGGTGGACATAAAAGATATTTTCTCAACACTGGAAAAAAATGCCCACAGACATATTCTTATACATCTTAATACAATATTCTGAAAATATTTGTGTGAACAGTCAAACTGAAAAAAGCACCTTGGCTAAAATATATTGTGCAGTATCAAATTTTCTCTTTAAAGTTAGCTGTAACAGCATCTCCTCTGTTTTGTTACACATACTTTGACATTAATAATGTGAATGGTACTTGATTTATTTATTTGTAGACAACAAGAATGGGGGAAAAAAGTCTCAAGCACAAAACAATGTAACAAGGATGGGTACATTTTGACGCATTTGCCAACTGCTCAAAACTTCTTTTCAAGAAAACACACAAATATAAAACAAACAGAAAATATCAAATTACTACCTTGAATACCTGGGCCTCTCAATAGGTGTGTCACCTAAAGGACAGTTTTATAAAGATATTGTGGTTTCCTGCAATTACCCCTAAGGGATTAAAGCAGATAGTCTGCCCTGCATGTTGAGTAACCAGAGGTATTTGTCTACTCAACACTTTAGATTGTCAGCAGCAAAAGCTCCTGAAGAGTTAAAAAAGGAAACCAGAGTAAACCTTTTTTCTTCTATGATGACCTTTATCATTTTGACACCAGCTTGCGAAAGAAGCCTTGTGGGTAAGAGAAAAAAAAAACAACAAAAAAAAGGTCACATGACAATAAAAAAAGTGTGTAAGCTTTGGACATCCAGTGTAATTTTCCTGAATGAAACAAAGTTGGTGGACACAATAGAATGTAAATGCCCTGAATTTAGCAGTGCTGTTTATGAATTGCTGGTTTCAGCAGAGATATTTGTCCATAGACACAATGAGGTGATGTACCACACAGTGACTGGTTTGAGACCCAATTTATCACATGCGTGTCTGTAACATTTAACACAGAAAATGATGAGCTTTGTCTTGAGGCTTGTTCAGGATTGCACCTCCAGAGTTAGACATCCTCAGTTTGTGTTCTTTGGTTTACAAGTCCCTGCACCTTTGACTAATCAATAATAGACAGCAAGTACATTTCTGTTTCTGGGAAGAATGGAAGTGGATGAAGTAACACTGGAACCAAATAAAGAGTTTGGGAAAATAAATGTCTTCAAAATACAGATTATATTTTTAAAAATTACCCATTACCCACTAAATCTATGCCTATACCTTTTTGCAGTTACCTAGAAAAAAACTATTTTGAGTAGCTTGATGTTTACAAAGAGGCATTTAGCATTTACAGTCTACTAAATTAGCATTTTAGCTATAGGAAATACAATTTCTAAGAGAGGAGGGGAAAGCAAATAGAAAAAAGCCATGGAATATCAAAAATGGGGTCAAATAAAAAAATCATCACAGTTTGAGCATCAGTGAAGCTCTCATTGCTTCTGTCCAAACTGTCATGGAAAAAGACACCTGGGTTGGTCATCTTGTAGACAGAAAGTTGGCAACGTATGATTAGACACAACTGTTCTCAATACATACCTAACTCTTGCTTCCAGTCAGTTATGCATCCTGATGGTTTCTGTTTGAGGTAACAGGCTTCAGCTTTGGTTAGTTTATTTGCTTATGTTTTTACAAGTCGTGACCAGCTGATTCACTTCCTGTTTCTGGTGAGTGTGTACACACGTGTTATGGACATAACTGACCTGTCGACCTGTTCAGCTCAGAAACATCTTTGCCGTTTGTCTCTGGAGTCATTCAGTGTCCTGTTTAACAATGCCTGGAAGGTCTTTTGTTGTATATCAGCCTGTAACTCCAAAGCATGCTGCCACACAGTGTTTATCCCCTGGGAGTCCCTTTCTCCTCCTCTTCTCTGCTGGAGCCATGTAGGGTCATTGATAAATATGTTCAAAGTACTGAGGCTGAGGATTCTCTTTGACGTATTTCTGAATGTACCAGCAGGTCAAATGGGCTTTTAGATCCTCTTCCACCACAAAATCCATGGCTGCCTACCATCACAGAAGCGTAAAAATCACATTTATTTTGCATGGACACTTTGGTGATTGCTTTTAATATTTGAGTACTTGTAAGTTTTACCTTGGCCAGGTGCTTGGCTATTCCTCTCCCTCTGTAAGCATCTGGAACTTCAGTGTGTTGCAAGTCCACCGTCTTCTTCCCAACATATTCATACAGAAGAACTGCACGATCATGAGATCCTTAGGGCAGACAGAAGTCGTATCTCTTGTTTGTGCACAGTTTCTCTCCACCCAACCCAGTTTCTTACAGCTTACAAAACAGCAGTTTGACACCACCTTGCTAGGGGCACCAATACTTGAATGCAACTGTCAATGTTTAAGGACAAACCTGATATTGTAGATTAATAGAAAAAAAGCTCACTGTGACAATCAACAGCTACCAAAACATTAAATGAAACTGACATGCACATATAAACACACACACACACACACACACACACACTTCAAAACACCTGTGTTTTAGTTTGTTATAAACTAAAAGTTTCAAAACCAAAAACAAAGGGCTATTAGTTTTAAACAAAAGGAAGTGCCAC
>JAVQJL010003751.1:0-23539 GCA_036024295.1 Nannoperca obscura
GTATTTCTTTAAAGTTAAGACTAGTTTAAAGTCATCTTCATTGAAAAGTACAGTGCTTTTCCTTCAAAAATAAGGACATTTCAATGTGACCCCAAACTTTTGAACGGTAGTGTATCTTACTCTAAATTACAGTTTGACTCTGTGCTTTGTTGTCAGGTTTGTCTTACATCATGTTCATGTGGCATGCTACATTCACATTTGCTTCATTAGAATAAAGTAATTTAGCTGCCTCCCAGACAGCTTTCCCAGCTTACATGCAGCTTATCATCGAAAAAGCTCCTTCCTGTTGTTTACCTCATCATTTGGCTGCTTCCAGGGCACCTCTGTGGGACAAAAAAATCTATTTATTTTTTGTTTCAAGCTTGGAGTCATTCACCCAGGTGCCTTAGATGGCCGAGAAAACACAATAACACGGTGGGAGTGAGGTAGCATAATGCTCTAACCAGTCAAATCTATTGATTAGGGAATATGTCTAATAACGTGTGACTGTATCTGTCGGTGCAGGTGTTTGTGTGTGTAATTCTGTGCGACTCAGCTTTGCATCTATTTTTAGAGAAAATGGCTATGTAATGATGTGAAATTGGGGTAGAAAATGTTCTTTGCTTTCCTTGATTCAAAGGCAGAGGTGCAGTTGCTCTCCAGTGCATTGCGTGCAGGAAAATCTCTGTCTGCTAAAAAAGCTTGTGACTGAGGTGGTAAAGTTTGGGAGTTGACAGAAACACAGATTGGCTGTTTTGTTACACAGCTCCCAAAACATGCTTTCTCTTTGGTATTCTTTTTTTAGTCTTTGGAGTGGTTTGGTTTTATATATTGTACTAATGCAAGTTTTACAGCACTTCTTATTCCTGGAACAACATTTTTATAAGTCTGTAACACTAGTGGTGTGGTTTTACTCAGTCTGAGTTTCACACCAATTAAATATTTCTGGGTGTGGGTCCACAAACTCAAACAGCTGTGTTGGTTTTAGCTGATGGGATAATGCTTATTGTCAATGACAATCTGTCTGGATAAACATTCTCTTATTATCGACAGAAAACAGTAAGATATTGTGTGCCGGTCACGCGCAGCAGTGGAAACTGCTCTCTTACACACACACACACGGTGCACATGAACACACTGACACTGCTAGTAGAGCATATGGGAGTGTCAATGACACAAACACATGCATATGCCATAACATCTGTCAAGTCACACCCTCTCTCACAAGTAAATTAACAAAACCACCTGGGAATAAAATCTTAACTTTAAGAAAAAAATGGTGGGTAACTTTGTCTTTATTTAGCTATTTTGGAAAAATTTGAACAAATTGTATTTTTATATTAACATGGTTGGATTACTAACTGGGTCCAACTGCTTTGAGGCCCGAGACTCTGAGGTGGCCCAAAGCCTTCAGGTGAGAGTTTTATTAACTAGATTACTTTCAAATGTGTCTGCACACTGGTTCAGTTAATTCTGTTCAGTTTATTTATTATTTATTGCGACTATATGCATATTTCTAAAACTTGATTTAGTTACAACAAAGTGATTACCAGTGATTACATACACAATGCATAGAAAGTGGTAGAAATTGGGTACCCACAGCTCATTACAGAGGCCTCGATGCCCTGCAAACAAACATATAAACAAATGTGTTAACAATAAAGTAGATATTTCATAAAACGTATTGTTTTACTTGCTGAACCCAACTTTAGCCTAGCTGTTTGCAGGTTAGTCTGAGCCTTTCTCTACACACTAAAGCTCATTTAGTCAATCTTTCTTTACTCTTTAACTGATTTAATTATTTTGGATTGTAATTAGGGAGAAAAACACATTTTTTTAATATGAAAGAACGTAATTAAAGAAAAACCATAGGAGTTCATAATGAGACTGTAATCTTCATCAAATATGAAAGAGGTGTGCCAGTGTCCTTGCCCAGCTCCATGTTTGAGCAATAATGATCCACCATCTGCACTCCTCCTAAAACACAGAATCCTGCAGCCGGTGTCAGCTTCAACCTTCCTAAACTCTCCTGTGTCATCCCCTTCATACACCCGCTCCTTCGGCTGCACTGTGAGGAGATTGACACCTGCATATCTCCAGGCCATGAACCAGCTCTACACCCATATACCTCCTGGCCATAATGTGCCCACATCCATCAGCTTGTGCTCGACTCTTTTTCAGACAGACCCTTCTCTGTACTGACCTTCCCACTTTTGACTCTCAAGCATACTTTTTAGACCATACGGCCTGCTCTACCTGTCCTGGGGACTACCTCTATTTCTCTCTTGGTGTACATGGATGCTTGGTCACAAATCCGTAAAAACGACACCTAAACAATTCAAACATTTTAGACAATGAAGCATAGAGTCACCCAGAACAAACCACATATAATAAATATATAATCAAATATATAATCAAATCAGCCATGACGACGTGCATTTAAGAGCATTAAAGATTACATTAACACAGAATTAATATATTTTATATTTTTCTTGAATTTGACATATACAGCATGCTTGGACATTTCCAGCTGTGCATTCTGATGACTTGCGTCCGGTGTAGCAAGCAATCCATCATCTTGACCAGGCAACATCACCTGTGGGGTTCACCATGGCTAATAGGCCCCATTCTCATTTCCCTCTCCATGCACCTACTTTGCAAAATAATGTGTGTATATATATATACATACAAGTATGTGTGTGTGTGTGTATCTCCTTCCATTGCCATACAAATGCCATACAAACACATTACCATATTGGTCACCAAATTATTATGTAAGTTCCAGTGGCAATATTAGCATTTTCTTCCTATAAGGAGCTTTGCCCTTTTTGTAATACATAATGACATGTTAGCGATAGGCATGAAACTAACGTCAGCGTGAGATTAGTATCACAGGGATGATGGCTTCTGGTCTGTGTCAATATTAGCATTCTCCCATCTCTGCCAGTGTCATCTGCTGGATAAATGAAAATGCACATGAGCTGCTGTAATAAGCATCTCATTGAGATGAGTGAGAGGTATTGATTAAGTATTGCTGATGTTTGCAGAAGCAATTACCTAACACAGTATGGATCACACCATGGGATGTCGGATGAAACTGCAGATTTTGAATGCTTCACTTGAATCCAGTGCCAAGTGGTAGATTAACCACAGCACGAGGACACCTAAAGGAAAGAAAACACTCTCCAACCATTAACACCTGTGACTGCACACACACAAATATATGCACCAAAAAGAGAGTTATAGTAAGTATGGTAAAATACAACTAATGTCTTGCTCTTATTCTTAGAAGCTGAACAGTACATGGTGACAGATGTCCTTATTTTGGGAGGTTTCAACTTACATAAATCGTCCACCACATATATGAACATCACACTATTCCCTGTATTGGCACCAACTGTTTCCAGGGAACGTGTGATGCTACTGCACATTAGTTAGATACGAATGTGTTTCAATGTAGTTCATGTCCAGATGCATGTTGCATTACAGCTTCTCACTGTTTGAGCTATTTGCAAGATGTTGTAGTTTACAAAGCTGGAATTATGCTTCTCCGAAGATGCACATGAAGCTCTCTGCGAACCTACACAAAGAAAGGTGTTATGGGTAACCGTAGATCACAGAGAAGCCAACGCTACCCTTTCAAATCTTAACAAAACGTCCTGCAGACCTGCGCATCAAGCAAGCTTAATTCAACTCCTGTCAGGAGAAATGAAGACAAAAAAAGTAAATGTAAAAAGTTTTAAAGAAACATCCAGCCATTTGCCTATGTGTAGCCCCAAAAGGCATAATTCTAGTTTAAGTGTGAAGTGCAGGGGAAAGTTTTTTTCACTTTTTGAAGGGAAAGAGGGAACGGGAAGCAGCTCCTTTACTAAGTAAAGTGTGTATCTCAGGTGCAGCAAAATCAGAAAAGGAATAATTGAGATCTAGGGCAAGAAATGGGTCGCAGCAGAAATGCCCTGCCTGGACTTCATTCTACTTTCTCAGACAATCTTTGACTCCACTCAGGCACTCAAACATCTTTGCAGTTTAAATGGATGTGAGGAAATGAATCACTGGGCTCATTTCTCTCTTGCCCAAATTCACCACTTTGCTTGTGCACCAGTCAGAGATATATGACATGTCTCTTATAATCATCAAGCAAAGAGCATTAAATCTTTTAACCGACCCAACTGGGATTAGATGCAATTTTCTTTAAAATGGCATTACATTATTAAAAGAAAAAAACATTCTCAACCATTTTAGACAACCATTCATATTGATGTATTTATTTTTGTTTTGCAAGAATGTGTTTCGGGATGTGAGGCAGTTTTCAGTTTCCAATAATTAGGCAGTAGCATTTGTCATGCCGTGTGTGTTTGCTCATTTCACTAAAATATCGGGTTCTGAAACACACAAATGAAAATCTGAAAGACTGGGGAAAAGGGTAAAGGTAGAGGCAACAGAGGATTTTGGAGAAAGAGACACAAAACAAGACTAGCCAGAGGAGATTGCACAACAGACAACTCAGCCCTCGCTGACTCCTGGTCTGTGTGGCAACATGCTGTCCTTTGGGTGCACGACTGTAAACAAGACTATTGTTCTCTTCTGGCGAATCTGGCTTTTGTATTCTAGGGCAATGGTCCCAAGGAGGATTGACAGAGACTGCCAGTCTGTGAGATAAAATAGGGTTTTGGAGTGAAGGACTGTTGTCATTTAATGCTGATTAGAAAAAAGCAGAATCAGTTTTTTTTTAAAACAGCCTTTTCACCCCTTCACTCCTGCTCTTTCTCTGGCATCTGTGCATTTCTCTGTGTATTTTCTGTGTCTCTGCTGCTGTCCCAACTCTTTTTTTTCTCAAATGTTCTCTCTGCCCCATCTTGTCATGTTGAATTCTCATTCACTCTACAGTCTCACCACAAATAAAATCACAGGACCCAAAAATGACTCTCTCCAAAACCTCAAGGTATTTATGAAACTGGATCCCAATCATTCCAACTTGCCTTTTTATATAAAAAGTTATATGCTGTCTTATTCATTATCTTCTTTGGATTAAAATCACCACTACTGCACAGAACAATTTATTCACTGCTATATTATATTGCATGTGTCTTCCAGTTTGCACATTTAAAGTGGTAGTTTTATTGCCTTTTTGTATCTTGTGACCTACAATAGGTAATTAAGCCCTTGCCATTTTCAAAGAATGGATAAAAGTCCTCTTTATAGTGCAAGTTTCATACAGAAGCACAGCTGAGATCATTTTTGTTAAGATGCAAACATTCTTATCATGTGTTTTTCCCCTCCACAATTGTCACAAGTGATAGCATGCATGAAAAGCTATTAGTGGCTAAGATTTGAATGTAAATTGTTCTCTTGAATTTAAGTTTCCAATCATGTGAGGTGCTGCATGAGGTGTAATACACTGCACATTCTAACATGTTGAATGAATTCTGTAGTTACTTGATGTGTGAAAGAAATTTTTGAGCTCTACCAAATGAACAACAACAAAAAAAATAACATGGTTGAATGAAAATGCTGCTGCGTGAATAGCTGATGCAACTTACGTTATAAAATGCACAATGAAAACATACAGATAAACTTCTGGAAACCACTTTATTTCTTGTTTTTGGCTTGACCGCATGACCTTGGCAGAGCAGTGCTATAACATTTAAAGTCACACCGGGCTTGACTGATTGGTTGAAAGCGTATCAGTCTTTCATTTCTTCTCTTTATTCAGTTTTTTTATCTTCTTACTTTTCTGTGAATATTGGTCACAAGTGAAGGGGTACAAAACTGAATCTGGAAAATTGTTTATTTGTATACACTAGATAAGTCTGATTTCTGCTGAACATACTTCCTCACTCAGTGCATGCCTAATTTGGCAAACAACAGAAATATGTCCTTGTTTTTCTGCCTCGCTTGACTGAATCACTTCATTTGAGACTCACAAAGGAAAACAACGGCCAAGATGATTTCCCATACTGTATGTTTGTATGTATGATCACAAGATATTTATAACAAGATAAAGAAAGAATAAACAACATTTAGAAAGCAAAAATGTACTTAAAAAGTTATGGCAGCAGCTTGAAGCTGCGACAGCAGGCTGAAGAAGCGATTAAATAATTTAAATCAGGCGTTTGCTCATGCTGGCTCGACTGTGTCAAGGCTTCAAAGCCGAGTAAAACAAATACTTCAGTGTCAGTCAGACTACAAGGGCAGATTGTAGAAATCAAGGATTTTTTTAAAAAACGATAAAAAGAATGTGAATGTGAAACATGTGGACAAAAAAATAATTATTCTGATCTTTAAATGTATAAATAATTAATATAAATATTTTGTTTGATTGCAAGTCTTTTTTCTCTTCAGGTACTTTTTTTAGCTTCACAAAAGACAGAATTCAGTGGTCTGTATTTGTACATGTAAATCACTGTACCTGTATGCATGGCAGGCTTTGTATCTGTGTGATCTCTGCGTGTTGGTGCATTTAGACCTGTGTGAGCAGGTGTGTGTCTAATAGGTGCTCCAACCTTGAATGTATTATTTTTTTTGGGCCTTCAGGTTTCATCTGTTCATAAGCCCTGCTGCTGGAGGGGGAATTGGACCATGGAGGAATTGGTTGGCAAGTGAAGGGGTCAGTGAAGTCTGCAACCTCGCCATACAGCAAGCAGACTAACGTGAGAGACAGGCAGACAGGCAGGCAGCGAGGCAGAGCGACAGACATGTAGACAGTTATGCAATGATGCTGACAGAGGAAGTAGACAGATAGATGGGCAGATCAGCAGGGAAGCAGACTGGTGAAGGAAATGGTCAGAAAATCCAACAACCAAAGTAGACACACAGGGGCATGGATGAATATGCAACCAGACAAGGGGTCAGACAGATATCCAGGCAGGGACAAAAGAGAGGGCAGACTTAAAGGTGTTCCAGCTAGGCAAGCAGAGAGGCATGTGAAATCAGATGAGCCTGCAAGCAGGAAGACGGGAAGACGTCCGGAGGGTTTCATTAACTTTTATGTAAAAATAAATAAATAAAATCCTCATGATGAGAAAATGGCAAGGGCTGAACAAAAAAGTGTTGTTACCTCCACACAGCTGAGCCGAAGATCACACCACCAAAATCTAAACACAAGATCATCACTGTTGAAAAGGTCCACATTAAGATGTGGATTTTAAAGGAGAGCAGGAGGCAGCTGTATGCAAGGCTCTCGCACACTGTGCCACCAGCAAGCTCTTGTTTTACGCACGGCTGGTTTGGTTTTACACGCAAAGTCATATATATATATATGTGTGTGTGTGTGTGTGTGTGTGTGTGTGTGTGTGTGTGTGTGTGTGTGTTTGTGTCTCTCAATGTTTGATTTACAGATGAGCTAAATGTGGAAGAATGAACGATAAAGTGTGCATGTTCAGATCAGTTTTGCGTGTGTACCGAACTGTTCATATTAATGTTACAAACTGCAAACATCATGTTTCACTTCATGTTACTGATAGAGCAAGTACTGAAGTTGGATTGCAGGCAAACAAATATACTTCTTAACTTCACTGTATTATCACTGCAATTGAAAATGACGTGTTTTTTGTTAACGTTCAATCACTAATAAGATCGACGTGTATTAGCTACAGATATATAGCTGTGATACAGACACAGAACTACTGTCATGTGCACATAGCCATACACGGCCTTATGACTCATGAAGCACACAAAATCCATCGTTTTGATGGAATTACTTGATCTATTTATTTTATGGTAAATCTTGCGAGAGAAAGCTAAAAAAATTTAATGTAAATACTCTCCCCTTAGACAATTTCATACAGTCCCTAAAAAGTATTAATTTCCTGTGAGAGGCTGATGGGGAACCAGCTGGAATATCATGGTGAAAAAACCTCCTCAACTGAGCTCAATTCCAGAGGTAATCTTCAACATTTTTGCGATTACTGATTTTGTGAAACTGCCTTTTTTATCAAGAACTGGAATTAGAATTAACACTCTGACTCTGAAGCCTTTTTGAAAGCCACATGGCTGCCTGATATCCCGTTCCTCCACACAGTGCAAAATGTAATAGCAAAAAATCGGAATTGCTTCTTTTGGAACAACAACTATGATCGCTCTTTCAAAGATTCACTCTTAAATCTCACCTTGAATCTTTCGCTCCACGCAATTTTCTCCTTTTTTTCATCCCCCTCTGTTTTTGCTTCAGCATCTTCAGTAAAATATCTTTCTCTTGTATTTGTAATACCCTAGATTCTTTAAAGAGGCTGCAGCTGAAGCACATTCTGTCTTCATTTACCTGTTCTCCTCTTCCCTCTTTTCCTGTCCTTCCAGCATTCACTTCTCCACTCAACTTCCTTGCTCCTCCTCTCTCTCCTTTCCTCCCTCCATCAGTCCCCGCCATTTACATATTTACCTCCTATGCTTCTCTTCCCTCTCCATCACCTCCGCTTCACTCTCCTTCTTCCCCACCTCCTCCTACTCCTCCTCTTTCTCTGTCTCCTCGCCTGTCAAAATATCTCCTCCCTGTCTCCCTCTCTCCCTTCCTGCCCCATCCTTTGAGGTCATGCTGTATCAGATCGATCAGGGTCATTGATCTTCCAATATACTGGTAGGCGTGCCTCTCATTCCAAGACAGACCATTAGCCAATCATTAATCTAGATCAGACAATTAACCAATCATTAATCGTGGTCGCTATTTAAACTGAGGCTGCTGATTGGGTCAATGGTGACCTCTGACCTGTGGGTTACCACAGCAACACGAGGCACGTCAGTTAATCATTCCCTCCTTCAGCAGCTGTTAACAGTCTAATTGGGTGTCCTTTGATATAATTAAATAAAACAATCTTATTAACAACATGTGGCTTTTCTGGATTTGTTTAATTGGCTGACCACATGTGCACACACACACACACACACACACACACACAGCAGGCTTTGCAAACAATTTAAAGTTTTTCTTGCATGAAAATGTGTTTATGTTGCTTTTAAGCCCGTAGATTTGCAAGTTGATATGTTGTGCTGTAACAGAATAAGGAAGCATGTGTTTAAAAACACATTTTAATGTGTGAGATTGACCCTGGTTTCACTACTTTACATGCATAAAGCAAAACCTTGTTATTAGCTGTACAGCAGAGTTGCAGACATAATATTATACTTTCATAAACAGTTAATCCACACCTGGGAGCAATGCAGGTACTGGAAACATTAGTATGAACACTTGCACAATCATATACAATCTTGATATAAATAGCACTTTTGTAAAGGGTGGTGTCCACTGTAAGGAATCTTGGAGTTATCTTTGATCAGGATATGACCTTTCCTATTTTCACCTACGTAACATTGCAAAATACAAGCACATCCTGTCTCAAAAGGATGCAGAAAAACTAGTCCATGCATTTGTTACTTCTAGGCTGGAATATTGCAACTATTTTATCAGGCTGCCCCAATAAGGAGCTGATCCAGAATTTTGCAGCACGTTTACTGACAACAACCAGAAAAAGAGATCTCATTTCTCCAATATTAGCTTCTCTACACTGGCTCCCTATAAAATCTAGAATATAATTTAAAATTATCCTCCTCCTCGCCTTCAAAGTCCTTAATGGCCCGGCACCATCATATCTCAAAGAGTTTATAGTACCCTATTACCCCACTAGAGCACTGCACTCCCAGAATGCAGAGTTTGAGAGTCTCTAAAAGTAGAATCGGAGCCGGAGCCTTCAGCTATCAAGCTCCTTTCATGTGAAACCAGCCTCCAGTTTGTGTTCGGGAGGCAGACACCCTCCTCACATTTAAGAGCAGGCTTAAGACTTTCCTCTTTGAAAAAGCTTATAGTAAGGCTGACTCAGGTGAACCCTGAGCCACCCCTATAGGCCTAGACTGCCGGGAGACTTCCTATGATGCACTGAGCTCCTCTCTCCTCCTCTCCCTCTCTACCTGTACACACTCTTATCCCATTACTGCTTGTTACCAACTCAACTTCTTGCCTTTGCGTAGTTGTGTGCTTTCCCTTTCCTTATGTGGCTTTCTGCAGGTATTTCTGCCTCTGGAGCTGTGGAGCTGCGGCCCCCATGCAGTCCCCTCTCAGCAGTCGCTGCTGCTATTATTGTTATTGCTCTCATTAGTAATATTACTATTATTAATAACTATTAATTTACATATCTATGTAGTACTGTATGTTGTCTTTCCTCCTGCACCCCCCATTAAATTGAATTGAATTAAAGTTTACATTGTTAAGCTTTTGTTGAGACTGACAGAATTGTTCTCTTTAGCAGTTTGTTGGCCCAGTGTGTCAGGCTTATATGTGCACATAATGCATATAGAAACACCTTGCACATTAATGCAACCAGGACTACAGGTTCAAAAGAATCCCATCTCTCTGACATAATCTCAACAAAAAGCGTCTGTTATTTATTGCAAGGTTGTTGTATAGATGAATACATTAATTTATGGTACTCTTGGTTCATGGCGTGTCAGGTTTTATTAGACCTGTAGAGGACGTGTTATACATCCATAAAACAGTATCAGTAAATTCAGCCAGCTGTATGCCTGCTATTGCAACAACAGAACAACAGGAGATTTGTTGCTCTATGCCAAAGCTAAAGCTCCGGTGAAATCAGTTGATCTGACGCATCAGCTCTGCTTCCAGTTTCCCCCTGCACCCGATCTGACTGAGAAGTGACAATATGACAGCCTTTTTCTTTTTCATTTTTCCTAAATGAGTGTGTCGTTTTTCATTATATTGCATGTATTAACTTTGGTTGTCTACTTGACTATCTATCTACAAGTGTGTTTATTTGTGTCTTTGTTTATTTTGCGACTTGAAGGGTATGGGGTGGGGGGAAAGTGAGGACGGGGTTAAATATCATTGGAACGTGCGCAGAAGACCGCGCTCTAGTGCCGGAGGTCTCCCCGGTACAAGTGTCTGTACAGAGGTTGACTCCAGCCAAGCAGCGCGCGCGCTGTGGAAAGCTTATACTCGGCTGTTTAACAAGGGGAAAAAACATTTTTCTTTTTTTCATCTCGAGTACCGAGACGAAGCAATGTTGTCTTGGCTGCGGCGCTCTGGATCATAATGGGATAATTTTGCTTCGAAGCCATCAAGCCATCAGATGTTTCCAGTGGTGGATTTCCCTGTTTTGGAATGTGTTTGATGCGCATTCATCTTTTTTGTTTTTTCGACATTTCCTCCTCTGGGCTTGCCTACACACTCTACTTCATATTTATTTCTGAAACTGGAATATGTGGAAATGTCACCGTTTGATTCCACGACCTGTTAAGTGATCAGAAGGCTTGAATGATGAAAATCTTTTGAGATGAAAAACAGCACTTTTCAACATCATCTTTTGCTTGTGCGCGGCTCGTGCCCAATTTTGCGCCTCAGCAGCCTGTTGTCTGTGTCCGTGGAGAAACGCACAACTTTGTCGCGAGCTGGAGCCGGAGCTGGAGCCGGGGCTGCAGCTGGTCTGAGCTGCGCGCCAGGGCCACACGCAGGGGGCCAGGAGGGGGACCAGCGGAGCGGCCCCGGTGTTCGGCCGTTGTGTGGTTGGACGGGGCAGCCGGTGCAGCTGTTGAGCGCGGATGATGAAGGTGATGAATATGATGAATGGCCCGGCAGCGCGAACAGGCACCTGGGTCTCGCCACCATTATGTTTACTACTGCTGTGCGCTCTAGTCTTTCTCCCACAGTGCGCTTACTCTCACCCCCAGCCGTGCCAGGTGCTGAAACGGATCGGCCACACGGTTCGGGTCGGGGCTCTGCACGTTCAGCCTCGCTTGCTTTCCGCCACCGCCGGCAGCGGTTCTGATGACTGGGACACCAATCAAGGTTTGATGGGGAACGGAGGGTGGCGGATGGAGTTTGAAAAGCAGGTTAAAACAAGTGCCATTGCGCCTGGATATGGAAGCCTCAGGACCAGAGGCGCCGTTAATAGCCAGCGGGGAGCCAGCAGGAGTAAGAGCCAGGCACGGCAGCGGGAGGAGAACACCTCGAGGGAGAACCGCGTGTTCGCACCCCGAGACTCGGTCCTGCTCGCGGTCGAGGCTCTCAACCGGGCCGGATTGCTGCCATACAATTTATCTCTGGAGCTTGTCATGGCCGTCGGGTCCGGACTCGGCGAGCTGCCCGCGTTCTCCTCCACCGCTGCGGGCAGCCCCGAGAACGAAGACCCGCTGTCCTTCGTGGAGAGCGTGTGTCACACCGTGGTCGTGCAGGGGGTTTCCGCCATGATCGCGTTTCCACGGAACCGGGACGAGTTCGTCAAGTTGGAGTTCGTCTCGCTTGCGCTTCACGTGCCAGTAGTCAGCGTTGTGCAGAGGGAGTTTACGCGCCACAGTGAGGTAAAAAAATGTTATCCCTGCTGTTAACTGTTGACTGTTAGCTGTTGATTACTGCACTTAACCATAGAGCTGCAGTGGACCGTGTTGGTACAGGTGTAACAGATGTCACAGGGCAGGTACTCCGTGTTTTTTTTAACATAAGTCAGGAATATGGACAAAAAGCTGTTCAATTTACACAAAATTGATTTATCTCCGTTATAAGACGTGAGCAAAATGAAATAATGTGTATTTAAAGTACCATCAGTGGCCCGCAGACCGAAGCTGGGGTGGGAGGCACTTCTTCCTGTTGTTATTGATCTTTTTCCTCTTCTCCTCCTCCTGTGTATTAGACATTCTTTCAGATGGAAGACAGATCATTTTATTTTATTTTCCTGTTCAGTATTGATTTCCCCAGTCTTTGTTAAATATCACACATTAAGCTAATGTGTGACACAAGGTGATGTTCTTGATTTCCACATGAAGCATCAAATTGGAAAGTCTGAGAAAAGCTGCAGTTGCTTCAAACTGAGACCGCATTAAGGAGCCTGCCTGAGCTCTCTCCATGGTGCTGAAATATACAGTATGCATAGAGTGTCTCTTTACAGAAAAGGAGGAGGAGAGTGCATTCTCTCTTCTTTTATAGACAGGGTTACAGGTAAAGATGGGCATGAAGGCCTGTGCACCCAGCAGTACATGCCCTGAGGTATATACAGTATGTGCATGAACAAATGCTTTCTTGGTTTTCAGCATCCCACTATGTATACAGCACGTTCAAGAAAGAGAGAGAGCACAACAGTATGGTGTAGTAAAAGAACTGGGCTGGAATTTCTGCTAAGTCAATTTGGTACTATACTTCATTTTGACAACTTTCTACCTGGACAACTGAGATGAATCCACACACACACACA
The DNA here is from genome assembly GCA_036024295.1 of Nannoperca obscura. NCBI lineage: Eukaryota > Metazoa > Chordata > Actinopteri > Centrarchiformes > Percichthyidae > Nannoperca > Nannoperca obscura. The sequence goes on from JAVQJL010003751.1 coordinate 13,167, forward strand.
CACACACACACACACACACACACAAAGGTTGCTGCTTAAGCTAACTTCAAGTTGTGCTGACATCTGCAGTATTGATCCAACTCCTTTCCTTACAACAAAGAAAGGATAAACTGCCCCTCAATCCATCCACTTATAATTATCAGATACATATTATGATAATCATACTTTATGTTGAGATGTGAATCAGAAGACTAATTTGAATGATCCATGCTTGCGGTGAGCAGTGCCATCAATCTCAAGGCAAATCTCTGACTAGACTCCGGCCTACTATTAATTCTGTACAAGAAAAATCCATTTATGTTGAGCCACCCATAAGTGAGAGCAAGTTGGATTACACTTCTGGCATTTGGTCTGTTCCAGAGGTCAATGCACACTGAATAGCACACAGGGAGTCAACCATACAGAACATTTCAAAAGCGTTTCATTGCTTTTACAATGAGGTCAAAATTATTCTTCCCCCACCTGTTCTCTAAATAACTCCACAATAGCTTTGGCCGGACTACAGAATGTGTGCCAATCTTTTTACTAAACAATATTCCCACTTGGCAGGAAAACATCATAATAGGAAATGGATCATTAAGTATAATATAGTCTGCAAACCAATGCCCACAATTCTTTTACCACCATGTTTTGTGTTTTGTGTTTGGGTGGGTATACATGCTGTGAAACTTTGGAGATATAAGGTGTTTGTAGGCAGCAAGACCCACATATACATCAACTAAACAGCAAAATAGGTTGTTGTCAGTGCCTTTAAAAACACCCACATAACCATTTCAAACATTTTCTGATCCGTCTCCCTCATGAGTTTATGGGTAAGGTCAGGCAACGACACTCACGTGGTTTAGGTTGGAGAAAGATCACCTTCATGTTGGATGAAAATCAACCTTTACTGTTGATAGGAGATGGGACATGAGCTTAGTCAATTTCATGAACAGAGAAGCTGCTCTTGTGCCAAATACACCAAGTAGTAGTTCGCAGCTGGGATGAGAGAAAGATGGAGCAAATTAGTTGAAAGAGTAAACACTCACTGGGATGGTTCATCAATACGCATTTTCTGCAAAAGACACTTGCTGAGAGAGAGAGAGAGAGAAAGAGAAAGAGCAAGTGTGTGTGTGAGAGAGAGAGAGAGAGAGAGAGAGAGAGAGAGAGAGAGAGAGAGAGAGTTTATTTATGTTTCCAGGTAAAAAATCTTTGTCACAAGTACAAGTATACACAGCCACACAGACACATAGACAAAATTACTGTCTAACTATACACTGTAAAACCCTTTAATTAGGTGGAACTAACAGGGCATTTACTGCATATTAATGAGTACCAACTAACAGTTATAGTGTGTGTGTTTTTGACTTTCCACACACACAATCATCCTGGGAGGGGCAAATAGTGTTATTGTTTTTTTCAACACGCACACACACAGATTCGCAGATCTGAACCATTAGTTAGACTGAAGTGCTCTGGAACACTTGCCACCTACTGAGCTATAGTAATGTGTGTGTGTGTGTGTGTGTGTGTGTGTTTCCAGGGTAATCGCTAATTTCCTGCTCTGTGCACAAAGAAGCATTTTGCTGTAAGGAGTCAGCAGATGTTTAAAGTCCAAACCGGTTCTTAAAAGTGGAATAACAGGTGTAGGTAAAGCAGACGAAGCAACTGACCAAGGTTGATTAAGTGATGGATGGATGGATGGATGAATGGGTGGGTAGACGGATAGATGGATTTGTGGAAGGATGAACAGGCAAAAAATCTGGCTTAGAAATAGCAGCCATACAAACAGATTGTGCAGTGCTCTAGTGTATGACTTTTAGAGAAATGGCTTAACTCCCCTCTGACTCAATCTAGTTTTGATAGCAAATCCCAACTGAAGGCTGAATGAAATTCTTCCGAAACAGAGTTTTCAAAATGTGAAAACTTTTTGAATGCCATAAGAGGATTTCATTAAAGTTTACTGGGTGACCTTCTTTTGACCACTGCCTTATTTTATCCTGTTAAAGTTTAAAATTAAGGTTAAACAAAGTTCACTGTTAAGAAATTACATAATATAATGAATCAGTGAGCGACCTTTGATAATTCAATCTGCCCACAGTTTGTTATGTAAGTGGTGAAATGATGCAGCTGCATTATCAGAATGTGTTTATGAACCAAAAGATAAAGTGACCTCAGAGTATAGGGACTAGGTGGATTGGGAGTAGGTGGTGAGGGATTTTAGAAGCAGCGCAGAGTTGAGAATTTAGCATAAAAGGCCAGGGACTGAGAACCTCCTGGGGAAAGACCAGTTGTCTCTGACAGGGGGACGTAGTTTTAAAGTGGAAATCTTTCCCGTGCTGTTCCACAACTTTAGAGCTACAGCATCTTCACTGACTGCTTGATGCATGTATGCAAATATTAGTTGCTACTTAATCCAATTACGTTCAGCTGTATGTTCTTTGCATTAAAATGTGTTGCAGATATTCCCACTATATCAAAGGGCATTTGTACAAAGTGCTCTGTGGACCGTGTAGATGTACAATGTTAATTATAGAGGCATGTGGTATCCACCATGTTACCGGTTCATTGGGTACGCCTGTACACAAGGACAAAGGTTACTTAAACCTACTTACCCTACTTGAAATCATGTTTAAATTACATAACAGAGATGATAGAAAATCTTGTATTTACATCTTTAGTAAAAGGAGCTTTGTGAATTTACAACTTTATTTTTGATTTATTAAGCGTCATTTAGACTGTATTTAACAACAAGTGGATACATCAACAGTATATACAATGTGGCAGTCTGAACATGCGAATAAGAATATAAATAATGTTTTAAACATATATGAATGGGAGTGAGAATATTTTGTGTTTATGCACACAGACACAGATGAAATGTGAAACGCAAAAGAACGAAGCCATTTGTTTCACGGACTGTATAGAAATTAGTCAACAGAGCATAAAATCAAGTCAGTAAACTATACATTTGTCATTGGCTTTGGAACAACTTACAGTTACAAACTCAACCTCACATTTGGGTCATATTGAATGCCCTGAAGCAGGATTTTGACAATATTAGCACAATAAGCACATCTCTGACTTTTTAATGCATCATGAAATGATCACTGACAACCCAAAATAGTCTGTATCGATCATTATAACAGCAGCAATAAAGATGAATAAGGTTTGCATGATAAACTAACTAACAACTGATTGACATGGAGTATTGATACATACTTCTACTTGGCATGCAACATATAGTATTTTCAAAAGAAAATCAAGTCCTTTTTCATTATTATTTTGTGCCAACCTCTGTGTTTCTGGGTGGGTAGTTGTGTTAGCTGTAGTATCACCTTCTTCACATGCCCACTTACCGTGCCAGATATCTGAATGTGTGGCTGCTTGGGTTTTTCTTGAAAACATACAAACTGTATGTCAGTAAATAGTCTGTGCTGATTTCTGTTTGATTATTTACTTTACTACTGGGAAGATTAAAAAAGCACACACACGTGTATACACAGGTACACATAGTAAGCCTAGAATTACATGCTGGTAAATTCATTTGTAGATTAGCATGGTTTTGATATTGGAGTAATTATGTCCTCAGCATCTATGCAGGGGATAATAGATGAATGATAAGGATTTGCTATGGGGGGAGTTAGTGGAGTTTCTCATTTCCCCTTCATAAATAATACTGGCAGTGACATAAGGAGGCCAGAATGAAAGGCTACGGGTGGGTCTTCATGGAGTTAGGGGATGGGGCTGCAGGGATTTTGCTATGAAAGGAACAATAGTAATACCCTCCCCCCAGAACTATGAAATGTTGCTAAATCATCAGTTCTCTCTAAATTACTGCAAGGACAGTGTTCTATATGTTTACAAAAGAAAACTTCTGTAATCTTGTTTTTAAAAAAATATCAGTAACCAGTTTTCACACTTTCCACACAATGAATCATCTAATCAAGAAAAGATCAGATTTGATTTGTCCACTGGATCGTGATTCTGCCAGTCCCTGCAGTTTTAACATACAGCAGGGGTTGCAAGTTTCTTTGCATAAAAACAACTCACAGTAAGTGTATTTTAGCTGTGAAAATCGTGGAAAAAAATAAGAGATTTTAGAAGACAGAAGTTATGAAAGAGAAAACAGACAACAGAGATGGGATTCCTGGTGCATCGAAAGCAGCAGACTTTTGTATTTATGTAAGAGAGCAGGCAGCCGCATTTACTAGCAAAATTCTTCCTGTTTATTTACATGAGGAACAAAAAGAGGGGTTACAGATTTATGGTGATCACAGTGTAGAAGTGCTGCAGCTGAGAATAAATCCTCAAATCCTCCTGGGGGAGGAGAGGAGGTGAGAGTCTGATGCCCTGTGGACTGCATTACCATTTCCTTCCCTGACACAGGACAACACGTTGAATTGCTTTTGTTGTAGTAATAATCCATCCGTGTGTATGCAATAAGATGATGAATAATGATTGTCTTATTTGCATGCCCATTGGGTAGAGTGATTAATGGGATAAATGAAATTAACCAATAGATTAATCTAATGGACTTTTAGTGCAAAGCTTGTGTAAAAGTTGTAAAGTCAATTAAACAGAGTTGCTGAGGGCCTTTTGAGTGTGTGGTGTTCTGTGTGTGTGTGTGTGTGTGTGTGTGTGTGTGTGTGTGTGTGTGTGTGTGTGTGTGTGTGAGCATGCAAGCATATGCATGACTAATTGATTGCCTGGGTGGCTGGTATGTTGTGCACTGGGTACAGTACACTGAAGCAGATCTGGCAGTTCATGCAGCCTGATCTGGCCTATTTAATTTTATCTAAAGTATTACAGGGATGACTGTGTCAACTCTGAAACTTATCTGCACATATCTTCTGGCTTACTATAATCCTGTAGGTGTAATGCACTGTATGTGCAGAATGGAAAGGGTTTGCACTGGGATCATAATGGCACGAAGGGAATCAGTGGGCCGATTCCAATTGCCTTCAAACCATCCATATTTTACTTTACTGTTGACCATTTTCTATAGCATACACTATCTTTTAAGATTAATGTCCAACCTTACAGAAAGCTGTTAAAGTTTATTCAAGTATGGTATGAAAATGAATGAAAACAATGCTGATGAGAGCGGTGAGAGTGAACCAAAACAGTACAAAGCAATGAGCTGAAAATTGGGTAGTAGTATAACACTACAGTAGTGTTAAGTTACATTATTTCCATGTGGTACTTGAGTTGTCAAGCACACATGTTCAGTATCAATACAATCGTTTTTCTCCTGGGTTGATTTTCTGATTAGATAGTTATCAACATCAACAGAAGAGACTTCTGCAATTGCTCCCTGCTTGCAAACTTTAGAAGATGGACTCTTCTCTGTGGATTAGATATCTGAAGCAAATTTTGAGATTCTTAAAGGTGATTTAAATGTCCTGAAATTAAGTGAAACTCTATACAACCTGGAAGGAAGGAAATTAATCTAAAACGTATGAAAATGGTCAACAGCAACCACCTGTTTCATCCATCATATATTGTTGTTCTCTTCTAAAAGTGGGATTGGCCAATTTAAATCACTTACAGAAAGCCCATTTCCTAACCTACAAAGCAAGCAAGCACTTCTTACGTAATATAAACTATATTCCAAAATTGTGTATAGTGACAAACTGTCAGCCAAATGCTTTTTTGGATATTTTAAAACAGAGCATTTAATCAAGCTTCTCATTTTAGTATCTTTTTTAAGCATTGAGTCGTTTGGTGGACAGTTTTCATCACAGCACCTTACAGAACTGTGGGATTACGCTCTTTTTTCATTCCTGGTCCAGGTGGAAATCACACACCATTGCCGTGCTCTACCTATTGATCTGTCCAGGTCTCATCGACCAACTGATGAATTTATGAATCGTAAGTCATAGGTGTGAATTCAATTACGTGAAAGGGACCAAGTACAGTATGTGGAAGGATGCTTTGGGGCCCAGCTAAGTGTAATAGGTCTTAGGTATTGCTTAAAATACAAAGAGAGTACAAATAAAAATAGATGTAGTGTATTTCTTATGACGTGAATAATGATATTCATGGAAGCAGGTAAGTGGAGGCTGAAATCTATTAAATCCAGCAGACTGTTTGTTCTTAAGGAACAAATTGAATTCTAAGATAGAAAGTTATTTTGTTGAATTTATAACCTTTCTGTCTTTCTTTCTTTCCTTTTTTTCATCACTTCTCTGATTTGCACCATCTGTTTCTTCTTCCTGGTGCCCCATCTTCCCATTCTTATCCCTCAATAACCTTCTCCCCTCTTCCTTAACATTGCACCTCACCTCCTCTTCAACTCTCCCTCCATTGTCCTTTTATTGCCTTTCATCCTTTATCCATCTCATTTCTCTTTTTCTCGCAATCTCCCGGTCATGTCAAACACCATCCTCGAATGTCTTTCTCCCATCTCTCTATCCTTTATGGAATCCAACTGAACCTTTGCCCTCCCACTCACTACTTTATCACTTCCATCAACCTTACATTTCCATTCACTCTATTTCCTCTTGTTTATTCGTTTAACTGTTCCTCATCTCTGTCCCATTACTCCAATCTCATTCATGTTCTTTCCTCATATGTCTTCCATACATTTTCTTTTTTACCTTCCCTTTCCAAAACCATCTCACTTTGTCTGTCTTCCACTTTTACCCTTCCAACCTTATTATCTTCCTTTGTGTAAACCTTTCACACCCGCTTGTCCATCTATCTCACATTACACCCGTTCACCCTTTTGCAATCTCCTCACAGAATCCTCTTCATTTCCAAATGACAATGCGGTCCATGGAGGCCCCACCATCCCGTCTCCTCTATTCCCTGCTGATGATGAATGGCTGGTGGGACATCAGCGTTCTGCTCTGTCAGGAATGGGACATTAGCGACTTCCTCGTCCTCATCAAGAACAACACACGCTTCCACCTGGGAACTCTTGTCAATCTGACAAATACCGCCTCAACCTCGCCACCATCTTCATCTCCATTATCATACTCAGGAGCAGCACCAGGTGTCGCAACAGGAGCGGAGGTGTCATCATCATTGTCGTCTTTACCTTATTTCTCCCCCTCTGCCTCATCCTCTGCTTCTTCGTCCACTTCCTCCTCTAAATCAGACCAGCAGCAAGCTGTCATGCGGCAGCTGGAGGCCCTGAGAGAACCTTCATCCACAACAGGAGTGGTGACATTTGGGTGCGAGATACGCGAGGTGCGCCGTCTGTGGACGTTGGCAACCCGGATGATGCTCCCAGAGTTTCACTGGGTTTTGGGGGACAGTCAGAATGTGGCCGAGCTGAGAACAGAGGGGTTGCCCCTGGGTCTACTGGCACACGGGGTCATGGGGTCCCCTTCTCTGGACCACTATGTCCACGACTCAGTGGAGCTGGTTGCACGCGCGGTGGGCAGTGCAGCCCAAGTTAATCCTGCCCTGGCACTCATACCTGGGACTACAAATTGTATGGATGTACAACACAGCAATGGCAGCTCAGGGGAATACTTGGCAAGGTAGGAAATCATCCAGTAACTTAAGTGATAATTACACCAACACGTTTACAAAAAATGTAATTAAATTACCTCAAACTCTAAGATTGCATGTTGTGGACATAATTAATGAAATTATTTTTATTTTGATGATTGATGATTTTGTGTTGAATGTTGATGATGATGTTAATGTTTCATAAAATATTTGTTTTAGCAACATGACATACCATTCATGCAGGTCTGTTGAAAAACAAACACATTAAAGTGAAGATTAAGGAATGCAAACCATGTTGGAAAAGGAAAGTAATAGGTTTACGGCTAGTAAAGGATTCGTATGTTTTAGCCCATTTTCTACAAATGAAACATAGCCAACTTTAGATCAAAACTAAACATTTTGCTAAAGAAATAGGCTGTGAACATTGATATGGCAAAAAAAAAAAACTGTTGCTTATTTACACATCCAGCCGACACAGAGCAACATTAGAATGGAGTTGTGTTTCTGGCCACATGGCAAGTTTAAGTCCAATATTTACTCTCTTGTTAGCTCTGTTTTGGTTTCCACCAACTCCTGAGGGAAATATCTGGCTCTTTGGCAGCTAAATACTAAATGTAAGCTTCTAGCTAACTTTGTCAGTCTGTCATATGGTGCTGGCCAGGGAGCACACAAAGGGTTTTTAGAGATATTTAATAACATATTAACATATTCAAAACAACGCTGATGAGAGGCTGAAAAGGGCTATAAAGCTGTGTATACCAGAGCGGAACAGCAGTCGTGTAATAATTCTCTGAGTTTATTACTAAATGCAAACACTTTCACATATAGTCATGTAAAGCTGCTTTAAAAAAACTGTTTGAAATCTGCAAAAATGTATAGATAATGTTATAAATGGTACAAACACACCACTACTTTTAAGGCTAAACTCTTTGTTTGACATTGTGGTCAGTATTAAATTAAAAAAACGTAACTCTAACTGTAATAAGTTGGGAATGGAACCATGGTCATCTTCATCCAATAGCCCTCATTGTTCTTCCCACACCACGCACCCTCGTTCTCTACTGTGCTGTTTATGTATTCCTGTTTCTACTTTGTCTCCTCTATAATCCTTTTGTTGTGGGAGAATGTACTTCCCTCACAACGGGCAGATGTTTGGTCACAGTCCAGCTGCAATGTCAGTCTGAAATTCAACACAGAAACACACATCTGCACATCTGCATAGGCACAATCCTGCACGTAGCGTATTTGAACACAACCAATATATACTCAATAATTGCAGCAGTGTGGTAAAATTATAGCATTTGATGAATTACATTTAGCGGCAGTGCTGCAGCTGGGCGACTCTACTTAATATTGATGAGATATGAGTGATGAAGAGTGTGTGATCACACACCACTGAATTACAATAAGTTTGACCTTTCCTACCGAGATTCTCTTAAAAAACACTTGAATCAGCAGAATGATCGTTCCAGGAAGAGAATTGTTGGGGGAGATTTCCCATTGTGTTTACATTTCTTTGGTTCATTTAAGCTGCTTATAAAGTGTTAATTAGTCTGTCAGCGTTTCACATAGCGCAGAACAAAGAACATGTCAAAGGGAAGGACATTTTACCAGGTTTATAAGAGCCCTGTCGTTGACCCTGTGAAGGCAGGAGATTTACCAGAAGAGGTTTAGTTACCCATGTTGAATACTGGGTCTAATCCAAGCTTTTATACACACCTGGGGTTTGGAAAAGTCAGCCATATGCCTGGCTCAGGAAAACATGTAGATATTAGATAGCAATAACAGATATACTATAGCCAGCAGTGCATTCTGGGAAAAAGAAGAGGATGTATGTGTGTCTGTCTTGTACAAAGATAAAGGCTGTTTTCTTCTAGAAATGTTATTCCTCTATTGTAAAGCTGTGACACTGCTTGGACTGCCTCATTGCATTCATGCCATGGAATAATAGATGTTGACTTATTGTTTCTTTTTCCAATTTCTATATGTCTGTCTAGGTTATAAAGATTGGCAATAAATTGAATCAGGGTCATGATCATCATCTATTACCATTAACTTTTGTTCCACATAGAATGAAATACATTGGTGTGTGCAGACCAACAATTGTATTGGTTTCTTTTACCTTTTCTATTTGAAACGATTCTTAATCTGATTGTGGAGGCAGGGTAGTTTAGTTGTCAGATACACTGAGTTATATATATCTTTTCTCAACTGGATCACAGTGTGAGTGCAAGGAGCTTTAAAGGCTTTTAAAAAAGTGTTTCTTGTGATTATTAAGAAGTCTGTAATTAGTAGTTTTGTTGTCTTATAGTTTTCCTTCTTACATACATCATGCCAATATTTCTGCTGGTAATTAATAACTTTGCACCCTCTCCTGGCTTCTGCATCACCAATGTAGCCATGGTGTTTTCTATATTACAATAAGCCTTGTCAATTGTTTTCTACTAAGCACAAGCCATTTGTCAACCAGTAGTGTAGGCAGAGTGCTAAACATTCAGCGTGTTTCATTAAGTCACAATATTCCACACAAGGGCTCAAGGGTTGTAGATGGCCTGAGGGAGAGTGAGATATATGAAGGAAGTTGAGGGTGTGGCGAAAGGTTGAGTTGACTGCCCTCAAGTTCTGCAGAGGAAGAAGCACCTATTTCCACATGAAAGTTGCCAAAAGTCAAATATATATATTTGAAAGCAATTTTGAGAGAATGAGAATGAGGTGAATGCAAGTTTGGAAAATAATGGATTGAGCACATATGATTAGATTTTAGCAATGTACTCCACTGCAAGTAAAATACCTGCATTCAAAACCTTACTTAAGTAAATTCAATTCAATTCAATTTTATTTATATAGCGCCATATCATAACAAAGTTATCTCAGGGCACTCAATCACATGGAGCCGGTCGAGACCAACTTCCACACACACAAAGACCCAA
>JAVQJL010003752.1:0-33839 GCA_036024295.1 Nannoperca obscura
CTCTTTGAGGTATGATGGCGCCTGACCATTGAGCGCTTTGAATGTGAGGAGAAGGATCTTAAATTCTATTCTGCATTTTACAGGGAGCCAGTGTAGAGAAGCTAATACTGGAGAAATATGAGAAATACCCACACACACACACACACACAACAACAAAAGGCCCAAACCTAAAGGTAGCATATGCTGCCTACATACTGTATCATCATGCTCGTCATGCTAGCATAACGAGCTGCTATCATCATAACGAGCATGATGATACAGTATGTAGGCAGCATATGCTAGCATGATGACGAGCTAGCATATGGCGCTATATAAATAAAATTGAATTGAACAGAATGTTTGGGGCTGAAACTTGCTGCTTATGGTTTCAATTTTTCCGCCCTTGATTGGGGAAGAAGACACCTGACTGGTAGAAAGCAGAAGGTCTTCTTCAATGGTAGTTTTTCTGAATTAAGGATGTCAAAGTATGGTGTCCCCCAGGGAAGCTGCTTAGCATCCCAATAAACAATAAAAATCCAACAGCTCAGGTTAGCTACTTAATCTTACGGTCTCTGACTGCACAGCTGTATGCTTCATACTATGCACATGTTAGCAATGGATGTGGCTGAGGCAGCTGAACACACCAATTAAATATGTGATTTAGTTGTAGTATAGTTTACTCTCATCTTCCCTCAACAGTCAGCCAATCCCACAGTCCTGCTCCTCCCTCCACTCAGTCCAGATGACATCACAGCAGCATTAGAGACCAAACTGCAGAATGACCAACGGTGTCTGCAGGAGCAACAGTGGCAGCTGTTGTTCCAGGCCTGTCTGTCGTGTCCCTGCCCTCTCTACCTGGAAGCAGCTTACTCTGAGAGCATGCTCTGGACCTCCTACTCCCCCCAGGCCAGCCTCAGCCTTCCAGCCAGCCTACAGGGCCTCTACCTTGGCGTGCTGGCTCGCCTGGAGAGAGAGCTGGGGAGGCAGCTGGTGAGACGGGCTGCATCTCTGATATCCATCTCACGTTGGGGTGTCACTGAAGAGGTGGGGAAAGCTACATTTACAACAAGACTTCAGGAAGTTGAGCACAGTCAATGTGTTCACCAAGAAAAAGTTCCAACATGTAACCACAAATTTACATTCTTCCATTTCTGTTGTGTATGGATTAAACAAATGAGAAACAATGTGTTAATTGGTGAGCTTTAGTGTTGTTGGCTAGTGTATTTCTATACTTTATACCGAACCAGGCTATCTAGTTTCCCCCTGCTTCCAGTCTTAATGCTAAGCTAGGCTAACCATGCCCTAGCTTCAATCCACAGACATGAGATTGATATCTTCTCATTTCACTTTCAGAGAGAAAGTGTATTTCCCTAAGCTAGAATAATTCTTTAAGTAGCAGCATCCATTATCTTGTATTTGGTCACTTTAATGCAACACACAACAAGGCAGTCAAACCAGTGTGAAATTAATAAGCTGTATTTGAATGGGATCAATTTGAAATTCTAATTAGATTCATGTTTATGTCCATCATCAGGAGTTACTGGACCTACTGGCCCAAGATGGGAAGGTGCTCCAGGAGGTGACCTCATATCACTTCTCTTCCAGCCACCCCAGGGTGCCTTATGTCTTGTGGGCTCGTCTGAAACGTGACCTTGGCTGTCACCTAACTGAGGTCAGGACAGATGCAACGTGGGTGTACCGCTGGACGCATTCTGAGCTGAACCGTTTGTGCATAAACCACTATTTAAAAACAGATGATTCCTGTTTGGCTCTGCATGCAGACTATGCTCACTACTACAGAGACAAGTCGCAACACGCACACATATTTCAGCCACTGGCATGGACACTAGAAGAGGCAGAGGATGGTGAAGGTATGACTAAAAGTTACAGATTCAATCTGAGGAAGCTTCATGGGTTGCCCTACCACCTGGTCCGCTCAGGCCAAATCTTGCCCTTCCTGTCTGAATGCATTTTCAACTATGAGTTCCTGCTACATAAGGCCTGGGGTCTGTCTGTCCTGGACATCGAGGAGGACCTGAAGAAGGCTGTGCTGCCAGACAAGTAGGTCCTATCAGAGGACAGAAGGCTGTCCTGTTGTCTTAAATCAAACTGAATGTAACATTGATGATATATGGCAATCGGTTACTTTTAGTAGGAGACAACTAAGATGAAGAATAAGCAAGAGCTTTCTTGTTCTTGCACAGATGTCCAAAGCAAGAAGATCTTGGTTTTGGTTCCGTTTCATGTCCCTGATTGCAACAGTTTACCTTCCAATTTCCAATGTCCAAATGCATGCAGATCCACTGATGAGACGAAATGACATTATAGGGTGCATCACAATAGTAAAAAAAATCCTAACCACTTTTTTTTTTTCCTAAATAGACAATGTATTGTAGTCAAAGAAAGGTCTAAGATAATTGACAAAGTGTTGAGAGAATTCCACTCAAATGCACTTTGCACTCAAAGGTACCTTGTGGACTTTCTGACCACTAGTGGTACATGGGCAACTCGATACACATTCCTGCTGATAGTGCACACAATTCTGGTCATTGACAGATGTTGGTGGTAACAAATGTGTGTAAATGATAAATTTGTGGCAATTCATCCAATAGTTAACATGTTTTTATCTGACAAAAAACATTTCAACCTGCTGGTGGCGCTAGATGAAAGGTCGGGATCACCAAAGTCATTAGGGTTTATTTTCCTTCATGTCAAGGTTTTCTTTAAAACCAAAAATACCAAACTCACATTATCATTCATCCTGTGGGCAGCATGAATGTTTGTAACACATTTTTAGAAAATCCATCCTGTAGTTGTTTCGATACTTCCGTTTGGACTAAATTGGTGGACTGACAGAGGGGCATTGCCATCCATAGACCACATTGCTAGCATGGCAAATCTATACATTTCTCAGCTGAACAGGTCTTGCACAGGGTGTCTCACTGCCTCCTTCATTTTGCTTGCTCGAATATGCTTTCTCCAAGAATTTGTATGCGTGTCTGTGTTGTCTTGATGCATTGAATCATACAAATGGGGAAAAGGGCGTACATTTACCGACAGTCTCCCCTCAAAGGCATTCATGGTGTTGCACTCAAGTGGCAGTACAGTAAGTGAGGGAACTAGTTGTTTGAAAAATGGAAAAAGAGAGCTTGAAAGAGGAGTTCAAATCTTGCCTTTCACACCTCCATACACCTGGCAAAGTACGGCATACAGTGATGCAATTGTCTGATTATTGTTTTCAGAAAGTTACAAAAACTGTCAGATGCTATTTGCCATAGATGCCATAGTTTTGTCAGAAATGAGACTTCAGATGCTGTTAGACAATCCAACTAACATTTCTTTTGAAGCATACTGAGGCCATAGGGTTTACAGTAGTATGTATCTGGTGTAGCTCTAATCACAACCCACATTTGAAATCAAGAATCTTTGGATCTCTTCTTTTGTTTTTCATGATACCTTTTTTCCTGATTTCTGACATGTGCTGAAAGCCAGCTTGTGATATTTGTTGCATAATACCCCAATATGTCCTCTCTCCGCTACGTGCTGTCATCCCTCTGTTAGTTTATTTATGTAAATACAGTATGTATTCCCACAACCTCCTTTTGTCCCAAGGGTGCTGGTGGATGTGGAAATGCTGTCGGGTGCTCTGGAAATGTCTAGAGCAGTGCTGCTGCAAGACCCCTGTCAGCTGGCATCCCAGCTTATGGGTCGACTGGGACAAATGATTATCAAGGACCGTCCTGTTGCTAAAGGTATACTGTGACAGAATCTGCCATTAAATTGTGGATGTCAGTAATATTTTACAGTATATGTCATATATCATATGCTGTGCCTGTGTTTCAGATGAAAGAGGTGGAATCTGTGGAGTTGTATAAATGTGTTCCCACCATGAGCAGCACTAGGCGACAACGGCAAGGAAAAACTCCCTTTTAACAGGTAGAAAGTAACCTGCTAGCTGTATCTGGCTGAACCGAAAAGAAAAAATGGATTCACTCAGAACACAAGATTCATCTTTATGCAGATGATGTTTCACTTCATCTTCGAGAACGATCAGACGCACCACAGGAGGCACTCAACCTCGTACACTAGCTGCTAATGAAAACTTTTTACCTCAGCATAACTTTCCTTTTTTCATTGACTGTATGAATGTACATCCAAATAGACTCTGTGTTCACTCTTTCTTCACTATGGTTTAGCAAATCTGATGCATTACTTCGTCTTTAAAATCATTGAAATCTGGTGGACAGCTCTCAACATGAAACGTGTGTGCATGTGTGGTAGAGAACACGTTTCATTCATTGCTTTGTAATGAAGCCCTGTCGTCTTTACTGACTCATCCCGCCAGTTAGTCTCAGTCAGTGTCAGGGTTATTTAAAGCACCTGCTGGGACATGGCTTTCTCTGCTGCCCCACTTTATCCTGTGGCTTTGGATTCAAGACTGTAGCTTCTCTGCCCGTCTAGTTTGAATGAGTTGACCTGTGAGTGAGCTTGTTTGCAATCCCTAAGGTGGTGGACAAGAATGTCATGGTGTGTGTTTGGTGGAGAGTCATGTCTCAGTAAAGCTGCTGTTTTGCTGGTGTAAACTTTATAATAACATATTTTGCTATATTTTGTGTAGCGCGAGGTTCTTCTCCAAAGTCTGTTCAGCTCTGCTCACAGCTTCAGTTGAACCATCTGAGGAAGCATCCTGGGTATTTTCTCTTCTCTGCATGTTGTGGTTACATTTTAAAAGGTATACTTGATTTTATTTCCTGCCTCAGAGCTTAAAACATCACATTATCTACATTCAACTACTAATCCATTTGTGAGTTTCAGCCTCTACTGTAAAGCTTCTTTTGTTTTGTTTTTAGTAACTTAGTTTGTCAGTGGAGAACCTCTGGTCAGATCTTATCTTATGTTTTATTTCCTGCTGTAGTTGGATGTTCTCCTCATTCCTCCTCATCTGTACAGACAAAATCTGCTCTACGCTCCAGCCCGACTGGAACAAAACAGACAACTTCACCACAATTTTAAAGCCACATCTCAACTGTGGACTTTATTTAGAGGAACTTTTATTAAAAATGAAATCAACATAATTCGTAATCTACTCCAAACCGCCTCAATTAGCAGAATGTGTCATGTAACTCTCCAGGAAAACAGAACACTCTCTAAGCTGTATGATTAATCTTTGTGAATCTGTTCTGCTGCGTTTTTTGTCTCGTTTTACCAATTAAACAAAAAAGGATGATAATTGGGGAAGTCAGCCACCCTGTCACTGATTCAATAAAAATGAAGCATCTGAAATAGAATATAATAAACGGCTGTTAATGAACGCATGAACACAGTGAACCAGTTCGACTGCCTCGTCCTCCCTGGTGCTTTGGTTGGCCTTGTGCTCATCCATCCTTCCACAGTGCTTTGAAATGGCCTCCTAGAGGCAACACACCCGCTCGTCCCGACTTAAGAATACGTTCAAACGCACCTCAACACACACATGCACACATGCACATGCACAAACACACACACACACACACACACACACACACACACAGAGAGAGACTGCAATTATGTGTAGATCTCTTTGTGTGTGTGTGTGCGAATGTGCACGTAATTTCAGTTCAAGGCTGCCATCACAGCAGGCACCAATCTGTGTGAGCAGTCAAGCAGCAAATCCATCAACTGTTCCGCAGGCAACACACACACACACACACACACACAAACACACACACACACACACACACCCACACACAGTGACAGATACTGTATGAAAGCAGTCTCTGCCCTGTTTTTCTTCTTCTATCATTACTCATCTCTTCTCTTTGTCTCGGCCTCTTTCTCCCTTTCAATTTCAATTAAATGTTCACCTCAGTTTGCTCTATTAGCATCACAGTTGAAACAATATTGGCAGAGCGTCGAGTTAAACTCCCTGTATACATATTTGTGTGTGTGTGTGTGTGTGTGTGTGTGTGTGTGTGCGTGTGCTTGAGTCGTCCCTATTCAGACCCTCCTCCATGCAATCACTGCCAGTTGTGTGTTTGGAAAACATATCAAAGCGCCTTCAGGAACTGTTTTGAACTCATGTGAAAAAGCTAGTTAGATTCTGATTTTAAGAAACAGTGAAAGATGAGCAAGACTGTCTGTCTGGATGTTCATTGAGGTTTTCATTGCTGGTGCAGGCTGGTAAACCAGCATCACAATAAAACAAGGAAGATAATCAGAGACATGATTCCCATTAAGTAACTTATTGCTCATCACATTCAGCTTTCTCTCTCAAAGCAGGAGAATTTGAGTTTCTTCCATCCACATTCTTTCTACACAAATAAAGTAATGTGCTAAAGACAAGGTTGTAAGAGAAACATGTACCACATTAAGTGCTGATCGTACATTCAATGAACAGTGCATGTTTTAAATAGAGTCACAGGTTTAAAACAGACCAGTACCTAGGAATTGTGTTCACATTTGGCAATTATAGAAAGTATAATGGTATACTATAATAGTATTATAGTGGCTTTAACATAGTTTATTTGCCATACCCACACTTTATCCCTAATCTTAAACCTGCATTCATTCGTCTTTTTGCCACTTGCGGTCAGCACAACAAGCTGCACAATTGATGATATTGACAGCACAATACCATAAAAGTTTAATTAATGCTCACCAGAAGCGACACCTTTCCCATTACACACAGTTATCTGATCTATTGTTAATGTAAAGATATTGTCTAGTGTCACTTTTAACACACAGCATTACCATATGTGCAAGCCGTAATATGTGCAGATACTGTAGAAAGGAAGATTTACAAATGTGTGTGAACAAATATGGCTGTTTCTGAAGTCACTCCCTTCTTCACTCATTCACTCATTCACTGCTCCGTACAGAAAAGACACTGCCGTTTAAGTTAATTGAGATTTCACTTTGCATTGAGTAGTAACAGTAGTGTTCCATTGATGAATTGTTGTGCATGACTTGGCGGAGGTAAATGTAGTGCATTACTCAGTAAATGATGATTTCGGACAAAGCCATAAATTCTCATTAAATATAGTGTTTTTCAGATTCGTCCAGTATGAATGTTCCTGCCTGGTGACTGTTGGCTAGTTTTAAAAGTATAACATCTATTTTCTTCTGGAATACAATGCACGTGTTGTGTTTATCAGCTGCTATCACTGCCTGACACACAAAGAAGATGTGATCTGACAAATTACATGTTAAATTCACAGAGGTGACGTTTCTTGGATCCAAGCCGGTTCATATGTGGAAGTCTGAGGTAGAGATGCCAGACAGATGGCGATAAGAGACATTTCCTGGACTTATGTCCCTGTCTGTAGTTTTTTTTTATGTCCCTCTTTGCTTTTAAAGAATCTTTTGATGTGAAACTAAAGAGAACCAGGAGTCCTGTGAGTCAGCAGCAGCTCTCACTCGTATTCGTGATTCACATCTGAAAGAAGATACTGACCAGACGGTGGCACAACTACAGTATGTAACATGTTTTATTCATCTTTTAAACTTCTGACAACTTTATTCATTTATAAAGTTTGTGTTGTTGCTTAAAACAGCTTAAAAAACCAGAGCGGAAAATAATGCATATATGAAAAAAGTCAAAACAGAGCTTCTTCTGCAATGGTTTAATGGCAAGAATTAGTATATTCAGTCTCAATTTTTCCAATTTAAAATGGAAAATTCCACCTTCGGTACCTCCAAACGGCTTTATTTTGACATGGACATTTTAAAAATCCTGAGGTCAAGGAAGTTGTCTCTGTTTTCTCTATAATTCCAACCAGATCATGCAGCAATTTCCAGTAAATTATTCGGAAAACTGGGACTTGGCGGTAAAAAAACGAAAGTGTTAGCATTTAATTTCCCAACATAAAGGCCTAAATGTCGTTTCAAAGCCTCTTACCCAGCATACAATTCTGAATTACTGAATTCTGGTGGAAAAAAGAAAACTAGTTCTTAAAACCTATAAAATGATGTTTTTAACAACACAGAAACTCCTCTAAGTTTTACTACAACTAAAGAGATTTATTAATGGTAGTTACGGCAAAAGCAGCTTTTATAACAAAAACTGGCACTTAGTTTTCCTGGGGAATAAATATTGATAATGCAGTCTGGGCAGCGTCTCGCAGACGCAGTTTAGCTGCTTTTTATTGTGCCTTTACAAAATTATGAATTTCATCCAAAGCACCTTGTTTGACGAGTACCTAGATTGATACAACATTCGGCAAGAAATCAAGTGTCTGCTTTGTAGAAGTGCAGAAGTTCTCACATGTGCTGGAAATGCTGGATAGGAACAGATTCCTGGGATTGCTGAGGAACGAATGATTGAATGAATTCATGAATTTTGTCTACTGGATGTTTACAACATGAAATGCAGACGAGAGAAACTCTCCTATGGGTTGTACTTGCTGTACGAAATTGTGCAGGCGCATTTTCTAAATTTGATGGCAGTGTTTTTGTGGTGTTTCACATCATCCTTTCATTTGCCAAAAAGATAAAGCTGGCTGAAAGCATGAGACGAGTCTGTATTTCCCACACTGATATGTTTGTATTTTTGTTTAAATAGCAGCGTGTGAAGTTAAAGGAAAGCGTGAGTGTCTTTTCCTCTCAATGGGATTTTCAGTTGAGTGCTCTCTAGCCTATTTTATTCTGGCAACATAAACAGTGTGTGCTGGAGGAACAAGATGAAAGAAGATGAATGTGTGTGAAAGCATTACATCTGGCTCGCTTTCCTCTTTTTTTTCCCTTTCTCAGGAATCAGCCATCAGCCGTCGAGAATAATTTAATGCCGTAGTCGGTGCCAAATTAAAATGCCAGCTGGTGCAAACTGACAAACTGGCTGTTTTACTGGACATTTTAAATACATTTCTGTGAAGTTAAGACGTATAAACTTCATCCAGGAGTTCATTTGTTTGAGGTTTACCAAAGCTTTTAATCTGAAAGGATGACTTGATGGACAACCACTTAGTTTGTTTAATTATATTGTGCTTGTAGTCAGTTGTGGTAAAATGTGTCACGTATGTGTGTGTTAATTACTGTTGTATGTTTGTATCTTTACTCAGGTATACTTCAAGAAAGTCTTATTTCCACCTCACCTCTCATTATCAGCCACATACTCTTCACATCCTTTGTTTCCTGTAATATCTTATTTGTCCTCATTCATGCGTTAATAACATCTTTTCAGCTCAATGAGAACATAAACTAAGAAACACACACAACACAAACGGTAAATAAACACTATAATAAAGACAATTTCCTCTTAAATGTTTGCACACAGGTGTCTTTCTGTCTCTTCTATATACATCAACATCTTTGCTTATTCAGGACGCAGGCGTCACTCTCTCTTTGCTGTTTATGCCTGTGTCAGTGTTGCATAAGTAACACAGATAAGACTTTGTAAAAGCCTTTGTCAGATCTTCAGGCTCCAGCAGCAGCTCGGGTGTCTGTCTGTTTATTTGTGTGATAACATCACAGGCACCACAGGGGAAATGAAAGGCCTTACAGCCTTGACAAAATGATCTGCTGGTTTGATTATGTCCAGTGGGCGACGCAGGATCCACACCACACCCACATACTCGCAGGCCGCCGCTAAGCTAGCTGCTACACTTTGGAACACAGCGACCTGCAAAGATGCCAGTATTCATGGTGGGCGCCATCGACAAGGTCAAGAGGAGAAGTGGCTGTAAACAGAAAAGGTCTTTTTTACAGTGCGCCTGAGAATGACCTGGAAAACACTGCTGTGTCAGTTCACTCGTGCTATCACTGCTGGGTCACCGAAACACTTCAGCCTTTATCACCACTCTACGGTTGTGTTCAGGCAGAAAAAGTCACCGCTCTCCTTCACCTCAGTGAGCAATTCAACATCTTCCTCAGCCAATCACATACATGCAAACACAGAGGAAGATCACCTTATAGCATGAATGGTGCATTGTTTACCTCGTGATCGTCACTACAGAGGATACAATGACGTCTCAGACTGGACTTCCTGGATCACACCCTTGTTACCCCATTGCCTTGTTACCTTACATTCTCTCACCAGCGCAGCCCCTTTTTAACACAAAGCAGTCTGAACGCCTGATTATACATTATGAGCTCCAACTTCTAAAAACTTCACTAACTACAACTATTGATATTTAGCTTCATTAGGCTGCTAACTAGCGAGCAGCAATTATAGCGAAGCAACCGAGATTAATATTCAAATGAGATTACCAGTCAGCACAAATTTTAACTGCCAGTCTGTGTTCAACCACATTTCCTGCTCCCTCCACTCTGCCATATCTCACCGGTCATCACTACATCTTACCTGAACTGAAATCACTTACATTGAAATGAATGTAAAGGAATTCATATTTGTAGTCTGAGAAAGCACAGGTACAATAACAACACTGTTTATTTGAGTTAAAGGTCAAATCTGCTTTTTTTTTTTCAGCCATAAATATATTACAGGCATTCAATGGAACTGAAATGTGAGAAGAATTAAATATTTTTTAGACTGAATCCGTATTGTGATCCTCCACCTTTTGCAGCAAACATGATGTGAGCTCATCCCGACACTGACTTGCTCTGCATCTCACGGGATGTGGTAACGTAGCAGGTCACGGCTGATGTTTAGCCTCCACTTCAAGACTTGAGCCGACCGTCTGGTCATCTGAGACAGGACGCCGGGACCATTTTCCCTCTTTAGACCGGTGCTTTGCATGTTCAGCCTTGACATCTACGACCTTTATATATTGATCGTGTGCTGAAGGCTCTTGCCTCCACCGCAGTTGTTATTTTCTTTAGAGATCGTCTCTTACGGACTAGAAAGGATCTGATTTTATATTTCATCCTGGGCTTTTGAAAAACATTAACAGGAGAGTGAAAACCTGTACATTTAACACATGGTTGGGCTTTTGATTATATATCAAACTAACCCCTTGATCCAAACAACAATAGCAATCCAACCCAACAGAGACACTTACAGAATTTCTTTCTTCAGTGTTTTTTTTCCAGCGGCTTTTGAATACAGCAGCTTTAATATAACACACACACACGGCTGTACCTACTAGTGAGGTTCAGTTCATGTCCTCTGTAATACTGTAGGACGTTTGGGAAGTTTAATTATGTAAGTATGTCAGTCTACAGTTACAGAACTGTTACACATGGTGGGTATGAGACTAAATATCTTAAAAATTGTCAATGTTGACCAATAAGGTATTCAAATCAAAGACCTACCTGGCAGGGTAGAGAAGGCTTTGGACCTACATGTAGCCCATAATGTGGGAAGATAACACGTGCAGACACTATAATAGAGCAATTGAATGGATTTTTGTAAATTCTGATTTAAATATGGTTGGTGGCTTGTCAGGAATGAGTGAGATATGTGGGCATGTGCTTGGGGAATTTATAACATCAGTATCTGTAAAGTCCTGGCTACGGTCCTGCATATCTGACTGTTTATTTACACTCTTCTGTCAGATGAGTCGGTGATATTAATGTTTGCAGAGATCACTGGTTATGTGGTGCACAAACATATTGACGTATTGTATTTAGGTTGTTTGCACTATTGTCCACACATCCTGGATCTATTTATTATCTAAACATACTGAACTGTTCCATTCCTCACACATGATTTCAGAGAGGAAGCAGATATTAGCATCCTATAATCATTATGATGTTTTTCTCCAGGGTCTGTCTGTGTTACACTGTATGGCTCCGTTTGGACTGCGTCGCCATTAATTAACCAGCAGGAATTCAACATAAGGAGGACAATCAACAGACAATAGACAGTTACAGCTTTTCTTCTCTCTCCTCCCAATCACTTCTGCTGGAAAACCGAATTGATCAGCCTCTAAAAACAATGGAGCGGATGGCTTCGAGCCAGGCAGGCCACGGCTCAGATGAACTGCAGCCAGCAGAGATCAGATGTAACTGAGTGTGGAGCAGGAGGATCATGCTGAAAAATGCCAGTTGCAGTCAATCTCTCACATATAGTCCTGTAGGTAAGAATAGGCTCGTTACATGACTAAAAAACAGAGTGAGAATATGCTGAATTATAACGGTATTACGGGACTGTGAAGTGAAGATGTGGAAGCCATCTGGGCTCAGTTCATCTGTCATCTTATCGTCTGTCTTCAGCTCGCTGCTTCTGCCCTCCACTTGGCAGGGCTTCCCGCTGAACAGCTGGCTTTACAATCTCTCTCTCTGTCTCTCTCTCAATCACTCCCCCTCTCCTGTGTGTGTGTGTGTGTGTTAGCATGCATACTTGCATGTGCGCCTGTTTATCTGACTCTGAGATGTATATAATATGTAATAAGCATGATATGTAGAGCATTTGGACGGGATACCAAATACTCGTCCAAATGTATAAAGCTGTATGAACCATTGACAAACAAACGGTGCATTATTTTACCAGAAGTGGAGAATACCATTCATATATCTACCAATAATCCTATTCCAATACGTGTGTTTACGTGTGTATGTTATTGTGCTGAATTACGAATAGGATATTATAAATCCTGTGTGGATTTAGCAAAAACATTTAGTTTGAAGGGTGCAGTTTGACACTCATCATCATCATCATTCAGTTTTTACTCACAAAACAGATAAAATGCAAATGCAATCATACAAGAGATATTAAGGATGTGGAATGGGATAAACTACCCAGATAAACTATCTACAGCTTGAAAATAGGGGCCCAGACACTAAGCAGATAGTGTTCTCTAACACATATTAAATGCTCAATAATCTACTGGACTGGATCTTCATTGACTGACTGCATGAGAGGAAACACCTGAGCCAGTCTGATGCCTTTGTACCTGATGAAGAGCCAATTTGAGATTGCAGTTGAATGTAATTTTTAAGGTTAAAGTTTTAGAAGGAGCATTCTGCAGCTATGGGAAGCAGAAAAACAGTTGAACACATCCAGTATTATTATTCCTATTTTAATTGTTGCTAAAATATAATAATGGGCACAAATATATTTATGCACTAAAAAACAAATGTTCTATATTTCAGCAGGAAGTACAAACACTGTTTAATTTTATGACTTGTATGTGTTGCTCTTTTCCCGGGAAGGTTGTCTTCACTCTACATGTGAAGCTAAGTTACTTTAAACAACTTTAGACTGCATGTGTTTATCATTTTCTACAGTCTTATTCATTTTCATGCATACATCTGTTAATCAGAAGATTATTTTGGTGAGAAATGCATGCTGCAGAGATGCCAAATAGCTTGCAATGCCAGAGTGTACTGTAGAGACCATACTGGCTGGCACGGAGCATTTTGTGACTCTCTTCATTGTGGCACAGAGAGCATTTAAAAAAAACCCTGTGGATGCTACAATTGAAGGGAAAAGCAGTCCTGATTTAGTACAACGCAATGCAGAGGTTGACCCACTACATATGCATGTATTGATTGTTATTTCTGTGGTGTGTGTGTGCATGTGTCTCAATCATCAGACATGTACTTTCTCATCCCTGAATAAGTCAAACAAACACATCGTCTTGTTTATTGTGTAAAGAAGTTAACATACAAGGCTAAGATCGTATCTCATGTATCAGACAAAATCATGCAGTGCATTTATTATAGATGGTTGCTTGTGTGTCATAAATGTTGAATTTCACACCTGAAAGAAGAAAAAAAAATTCACCTCTTCACAAGCACAGTTGCTGATGCGTTTCCAGCATTCAGCAATGCATGCATGAGTGTGTGTATTTGTGGCTGTGTGTGTGTGTGTGTGTGTGTGTGTTTGCCCGGGGCAGTACTGTGGGGAAGGCTATAATAGGTTCCATTCCTACAAGTGTAATGCTCCCTGGCAGAAGCAGGAGAAACAGCGTTTGAAGAAGTGCATCATATTTGAACTCATGTCACACTTGACACAGCTGACTGGCAGGGCACATCCATGCTGCTTAACCTGTCTGTGTCTGCAACCTCCCAACATGTTCGTGTTATTGATCATGACTGTAAACACAGGTACATTTCAGCAGAAGTAAAATGACTTGCTGGTTTCTTTTTTCAGCAGGTTTAAGTTCCCGCAGTTAAATTATTTAAGACAAATAACTGATTAACAGTCTATTTGTCTCTGGTATAAATGCAGTGTAAATGCTGCTCTCATAATATAATATTAAGAAGTAAAGACTTTAATGTTCTTGTTACCCATAAACCCATGCTGTTTTAAGGTAATCACCACTTGCTTGGAAGAGGACTGACAATGCATCTAAGGTTCAGGTGTCTGTGGGGTATATCATTTCAAAGGCATCGATGTCACCACGCCAAACAAACCGAATTACAAAAGTAGAAATAAGTTTAAAAAGAATGTGCTCAAAATATGCAACACTGAATTTTACCTTAAAGGTTTGGTTACACTTTTAACTGAAAAACCCAAATAATAATATGTAGGCTACATATCTTTTGTTTTATCTTTTGTTTGCTAAGCTAAGCTATCGTAGCTTATTAGCTCTGTGGCACGATCAACATTTATATCTACAATTACAATTGAACCTTCTCTCTTGTGAGGATAAACACAAAAGAGGACTAGTTTGCAGTTATGAGACAAATGGTACAAATGCATGTAGTCTTTGGAATAAACTGCCTTAGCTGTAATGTTAGCGAGCAAACGAGCTAGCTAGTATGCTAAATGACAGTTAGCTAACTGCTTGGAGAACTGTTGTGACTGACTAGCGCTAGTGTTTCGGGCTGACTTGCTGACTTGGTTAGGTACAGTGTGTTGCTGAAGTGACCGGGGGGTAACTTGTTGTTTTGTTTTTGAGTCAGTGTCAAACAAAAAGCCAACTATCTGACAGGACAGACGTTAGTTGTAGCTTGCTAGCAAACGTATGCGCCAAACAATTGAGTGCAAGTCGAGTGTGCTAAGACTCTAAAACCAATCTCTACCCCGCCGCCTCCTTCTCCCATTGTCTGTATATGAATACATTGAAGTCACAAAGCCTCAGGACAAAAACAGCATTTTTTCACTCAAGCTGAAACATTTTCAACTCACACGGTCATGTGATCACCTCAACATGTGTTGCCCAGGGCATATTTGCCTTCACTCACATCTTTAATTCTATTCAACGTCTTAGTAATGCCGTTACTACTAAAATAATTAAAATAAAAAGACAAGTCTATATAACTCCAGGCAGTTTTCCTCACCGGGGATATATGCCATAAAAGAAGCACATAGGATATAATGAAGAAAATACAGGAGAGCGCACAAAGATTTTAAAGATTACAGAGCAGAGGGATGGATGGGGTGGGTGGTTGTGTGTGTCTGTGTATGTGGCAACAGCATAACGATTGGTATGTGGGTAAAATTGTCAGAGCAAAGATTAAATTTTTTTTTATGTGTGTGTGTGTGTCTGTGTGTGTGTGTGTGTGTGTGTGTGTGTGTGTGTCTGTATGGATGGTGTGAGGAGTGTGGCTAATGTGTGTGTGTGTGTGTGTTGCTCTCCATGGGGGATATAGCCAGTGGATCGCTCGCAGCATCTCTAGTCCCAGCGTCCCCGCGGACATGTGTATGTGTGTGTGTGGTGTTCAGTGGATCGGGCTGCAGAGTGAATGGGCTCATTAGCGGTAGCAGAGTAACACATGGCCTGGGGCACACACAGACACACAGCACACACTCTCTCACTGTCTGTCTCTCTCGTTCTCTCTCACACACACACACACACACACACACACACACACACAGTCACACTCCAGACTTGCATACTAATGCCTTCAGACTGTGAATACAACAAGCCTCATTTATAAAAGATTCTTATATTCTTATGCACCATGTCTGGGCTTTGCAACATGTTCCAAGCAAAAGATGAACTTATGAAAAATTGATCTTGGTGCCAAAATCAGCTGTTTACATGAATTATCTCCCAATGTTCTGTGGTGTTACAAATGCAACTAACATTTTTTTTCTAATGATTAATTAGGTGACATGTTCCCTCAAGATGTTACAGGAAGACAATAATGTGCTGCAATGTGTTGCCCACACAGAATGTGACTGGAAAAAGACTTTATCACCTTCAGAAATGACAAAGACAAGATTAGTTATTATGGACAGCTGTTCATCTACATTGTCTCCAGTCTGTTAGATTCACCTCAGTCTAAATTACAGGGAAGCAACTTAATGCCTTGCACCATAAATAACACTTTGAAGATTCAACCTATTTGCATTAATGAGATTCTGGTGTCAGTATAAACCACAGACTGTATATCAAGAACGATATCTCCACTTCCTCCTACTGTACAATAATAAAATAAAGCCAAAATACCCCAGATTTGAAGCCAGAGTTCCCGCCTATACACCTGCCTGAACCTTGTTGTCAATCATGACGTGACACCCAGTTTTTATAGCATCAAATACCTAATTAAAACCAAACTTATCAGAAAGGTTTACACTTGAACAAACATCAGCGTGACAAGGACTTCCTAGAAGTGACTTCAACCTGCCACCAGGAAAATATTTTGGCTTCACTTTTGGGGAGCTGTCATGTTGTCCATCTTTATATACAGTCTATGGTACTGACAATAATATGGTATAATACAGACTCTCAACACACAAACAGAGATGGCTGAACCATCTCCATGATTTAAAATGCTCTGAGCCTGTCCTGACATCACAGTATATGAATTCTGGGTAGTGAAGCGAAGGCATCGCCACCAACGATGAAAGAAACTCTTCCAACACTGCACTGCTACAGTAGCTCCAGCCCCCCCGGTTGCAATGACTGACAAGGACAGAGTCTTCTGCCTTACTTTGAAATGAGAAACACAGGGGTTCATTGATCCTGAATATTTTCTGCTCTGCCACTGACAATGCGGTCAGTTATTTTTTACATTCACCATCAAATCTAGATTGTTATATTTTGATTTTATATTAATACCAGATTAAATGTCTGTGGGTTGCTAAAAAACCACAGAGAATTATCACCAACTATGTAGTCCTGCTTCTTTTAGCCTCTTTGAGCTCATTGTTTTGGTTGGTTTGGTTGCTCAGCAGCAAGAAAGCTCAGATAAACTCACTGTACACTACCTGCTCAACACCAAATGACAGGCGGACAAAGTTAGCGACAAGCTGGTGGACATGGTGGAGTATTTAGCAGCTAAAGATCCAGATATCTCCCTCAGGAGTTGGTGGAGACCAAAAACAGAGCTAAAAGGAGCATAAATATTGCACTTCAGCTGATCAGAAACACGACTAATGTTGATCCGTATCTGCTGAATGTGTAAACAGTTCGCCATATTACCTTTATAAGTTAATTACATGTCAGTGTTGTGTTTACCACTCGTTACTGCTGCCCCCAAATGGCCAAAATATGTTAATACAGGTTTATGTTTAAAGTAGTAAAGCCAAAAATTACACACATATTGTCAGCAACATATCTTTCAAGTATCACAAGTACATGTATCATTATGCAGTATTACATGTTACACATTATATTTGATTATTATTATAGAAGCATTCATTTTTAATTTTAATTTTAATGTTGTACCTGGTGGAAATTGATCTTACTTAAACTATTGTATTTACTGTTGGGCTCTACTTTATAAAAAGGTAACAGTTTTGATATATTACAATTTAATCTGCTATATAACTAGTGACTATTGTCCATAATGTTATGACCACCTGCCAAATATTGAATAGGCCAAAACAGCCCTGACCCATCTAGGAGTGGCCTCCACTAGACCTCTGAAGGAGTGCTGTGGTATGTGGCACAAAGACGTTCGCAGCAGATCCTTTAAGTCCTGGAAGTTGTGAGGTGGGGCCTCCATGGATCGAACTTGTTTGTCCACCACAGCCCACAGGTGATCGATTGGATTGAGATCTGGGGAGTTTGGAGGCCAAGTAAACTCGTTGTCATGTTCCTCAAACCATTCCTGAAGCATTGGTGCAGTGTGTATTATCCTGCTGAAAGAGGCCTCTGCCATCAGGGAATACTGTTTCCATGAAGGGGGTGTACTTGCTCTCCAACAATGTTTGGGTAGCTGGTACATGTCAAAGTAACATCCACATCCACATCCAGGTTTCCCAGCAGAACACAAAGCATCACACTGCCTCTGCCGGCCAAAAGGTGATTCATCAGACCAGATCACCTTCTTCCATTGTCCAGTTCTGATGCTCATGTGCCCATTGTAGGCAACTTTGGAGGTGGACCGGGGTCAGCATGGGCACCCTGACCCAGTCGTCTAGCCATCACCTGCTCTTGGTGCTTGTCAAAGTCGCTCATTTCCTCACCCTTGCCCATTTTTCCTGCTACCAAGACATCAACTTTGAGGACAACATGTTCTCTTGCTGCCTAACATACCCCACCCACTGACAGGTGCCATTGTAACAAGATAATCACTGTTCTTCAATTCACCTGTCAGTGGTCATAATGTTATGGCTGCTGTCAAACTGCTTAAATAGACTATAAAGACTGTATTAGAGCCAGGACGAAGCTTTATATGTTCACTGCACGCTGTCTGTGTTGATCTCACTCTGTGGCCTTCTATCATGTATACTTGTATGACACAGGATTTGACGTTTCATCTTTTGAACCATAAGATGTGCAAAGATTAATGCACTATAACCTACATATAGCGAGTGTAGACGACATCTGCTGCCTAATTTCAAGAGCTGAGTGTGTGAGTGCAGGCTGGCGACTGGGGTTATCAAGTGGGCACCTGCCACCACAGATGCTTCAGTGAATTAGAGCCACTACACCTCCAGAAAGCGTTATTGTGGTTGTATTTGCTATAACCTTCAAACATAACTAATCCTAGAAAAACTCTTTGATCCACACTCAAACACTTCAGCATGCAGGAAGCCTCTTCATCGTTTAGATACCAGGTGATATTTAGTAAAATAATAGATCTGTACACACAGTGTACACAATAGATATGCCATTGAGAAAAAGAAATCACAATGTTACAACACAGAGTTTGTCTTACCTCACAGCTGTGCCTCTGGCTTTGGGCTTGTCAGACACCTGTGAATACACATACACAGAAACTGTACGTTATATCAATGTATTAAGTTTAGAGTTTGAGTCTTTTTTTTATTGCTTTGATTGAATAATCCAATAAATGTCCAATAATTAAAAGTGTGCAGAACATTTTCATACTGAGACATACTGGATTTCACCAGGATGTGTTTCCATAATATGAGAGATTGTAACATAATGAATACATTTGAGAGCATGTGTGAGCGACATGATGATGGATGTGTGACTGATGTGAGTCTGTTTGATAAAGACATGGGGGTGATGAAACAAAGACCTGCTTTTATTGATCCTCTAATAGTGTAATTTACTTTACCA
Organism: Nannoperca obscura; assembly: GCA_036024295.1. Lineage (NCBI taxonomy): Eukaryota > Metazoa > Chordata > Actinopteri > Centrarchiformes > Percichthyidae > Nannoperca > Nannoperca obscura. The sequence continues at coordinate 19,227 of JAVQJL010003752.1, forward strand.
AATCTCTTGACAGTTTACAGTAACAATGAATTGACTTACTTATTAAAAGGATTCAATTTATTTAGATTTGATTCGATCATATTGGGCTCTGTATCAATAACAAAGAAAAAAATGTAACCCATACTACATACAAACCAAATCTTAATTTGTTATTAAATGTACATTTGTCAGAATTATGTATTAATACAATAAAAACTAAATATTAAGAGAAAGAAAGTCGTAATATCCAAGTATAAAAGTGAATATTTAGAGAAAAAAAAGCAATAATTTGAGAAAACATTTTTGAAGAAATAATGAATTGTAAGTATTTTAACAGTATCTAGGGTTTAAAGTCCATTTGGGCTGACACAATAAAGAACATAACTACTGTGACAAATGTGCAACAAGATCAGTTAAGTACCTTATATGAAATCAAAGTAACAGAATAAATAACAGGCTGTAATCAATACAACCTGAAGACTTTCTCCAGCTTTTCCCTTTCACTCACTTCAACCTCCACTCTTCTGACCATCACTTTTCTTCCTCAACCTGCTCTTCCTCTTATTCCTCTAAGAGAAGTGATTTTCTTGTCATTAAAATAATAAAAAGCTCTCTATTTTCTCTTAATCTTCTCTTCCTTTATCCCCCCTCCTTCCCTTGTTGCCTCCCTGCCCTGCGTCTTCAACCCAGCCTCCCTTCACTCCTATATTTCTATTCATACTTTCCCTCATCTCAGAAAAAGAAAGGGGTGATTACGTTTGGCAGTGAAGCCTTCCCTCGCCTCCCCTTCTCCCCTCTCATCTCCCACTGTCAACACCAAGTCAATTTTGTACATGACTAGATCAATTACAATAACAAAACAAACATTTCTGCAAATATCAGCCATTAATTCATCTTCAAGCACTGAAACCCAACAATTAAAATGAACTGCTCAAACAAAAACAGGACCTTTTTCTCGCCTCTGGCTTGTTGTTTCTCTCTCTCTCTCTCTCCAGGAATAAGGTGATTAACTGGACCAGTGAGGTTTCTGATAGATCGATGCGTAGCTGCAGGCTAGAACAACAAACCTCCTCAGATCTCTTGACTTTGGGAGACTTGCAGGGCTCATGGAGAGGATCTATGCGTGAATATATTTAGCTAGCTGGTGGCTTTACTTGGATTTAAATAAAGAACAACCCAACCAGTATTTATTCACACAATCTCCTCTGTTACAACACGGCTGGAAGTATTGTTCCTGACAAAGACGACAAGCTGTTGTACCGAAAGCGCAACAATGAAAAACCTTAAAGCTTCAGAGACGTAGAAGCGCTCTGTATACGACATTTTTTTGCAAAATCTCCATATCCTCTTCTCCCTTCTTTCTCATGTGGGTGCAAGACGTCACAGTGTTTTACATCAGGCCTGGCAACACAGTTTGAACAAGGCTTTAAACACCCCCGCACCATCTTGAACAGTAGCTGAACAATTAATTCTTTGCTTGTCTATACAGCGCCGCTTTACTTTGCGTGAGAGACTTTATAAAGCATTTCTAACACCTGAACACCGGGTTCAAAATCCTGAATTTCTGATGCAACTCTTGCACAGAGGTTGCACTGTTGAAAATACAGCAGCTGCCGGATTTTCACTAGTGCAAAACAAAGCTGCTCTATATCCCGAATTTGAGCATCTTTCCATCGCCTGCTGCCAGTTGGATTTAAAGACTTTTTATTTTCCCATTGACATTTGACTGTGAACAGTATGCATCTTTAACATCTTTTAGAGCCACATTACACAGATACACAATCACTCATCCTCGACTATTCCCTGAGTCATGTACAGTAGGCAACAGACATAAATGTACAAATGTTTTTCTTTCTCACGTCAACCAAGATATGAGATTTCTCTGTTTACTCACCTGCCTTTAAGCCACTCTCACCCCTTCCATTTACTCGGCAACCTTTTGAGCTTATTGATCGGTGCCTTTCTATACCTCACACACGCTCACACTTGTTTGCTGACCATCTAGATTGCCCTGACCGTCTGTCTGCTGTTATTCTCAAGTCGACTGTGTGCAACCTACTGTGCTCTGTATACGTGTGCAATGCACAGGCCGAACCACAGGTCACACAACCCGAGTGTCCTCCTCGCTCTCAACGTGACAAAAACAAGGAGTTCATTATTGATTTCAGGCAAATCAGTATCAAACCTAAAGCTAGCACTATACATGGAGAGGACGTTGAAATTGTTGACACGTTTAAATACCTGGGAACAGTGTTCGACTCTCAACTCAAGTCTGATGTAAACACAGAGTTGGTGATCAAGCATGGACAACAAAGAATTCACCTGATGCGGAAACTGAACTCTTTTCGGGTCTGTGATACCATTATAAGTAATCTTTATCAATCAATCACTGAAAGTGTTTTCTTTAAAGATAAAGCAAACTGTGTTAAAAGCACCACAGCAAAAAGAAAAGCTTATGTTTGAATTTCTTTAATTAAAGTTGTGCTTCATGCAGTGTTTTGACCTTTGCCATCGTGTCCTTGTCTTCTCGACAAACCTCCACTGGTGCTTCTCGTTCTCACATTTTCCTTATTTATAAAACATGCTTGCAAGTGCACATTTAGAGCAACCCAAACTGTGATTTGTGGTCACTCATTTGTGACTTTCACCAGTGCTGTCTCTGTGCTGTGAAATAAAAAACTAAGCTGGACACTGAAACATGCCCTTTCATTTGGCATGTGTTCTGAATTGTTAAAATTTTAGTGAATGTATCCACGAGTCTATGAAAAACATTATCAGCACTGAGTGGACTATTGCACTGAAACCCAGGTGAAATGAAATGAAATCATGTGAAGCAGTTTTTATGTTAAAATCGTTTGTACTCTAGTGGTATTTGTAATATTGCTTTTAACAGCCATCTAAGGTATGTGTTTTTACTCATTTACGTTGACTCATGATTTTAGCATAAATACACAGGGAAAATACAAACACAACGTTCACGGTTGTTATAATCACACTGCTCTAGGGAACACAAATTGCTATAATGTATACACTGTTTTTAGATTGGGTTGTCAATAGTGCTTTCCATTATGTCCCCCTCTGCTCTCATTCTCGCACTCTGTTTGTTTGTGCTGGGAATCTCTGTAAATGTCAGGTTGTCTCTGCATCACTGTCACCAACAAAACTTCTGCAACATATTTTAGCAATGAATGTGCATTGAGTTCTTTCTTACATTATTTTATTTTTACCCAACCCTTGCAGGAATGTGGCATTCCACCTCTTTTTTCAAAACTATTTTCAATTTTCCAAGTCCTCCAACCCACACGAGGTAATTTGTTCCCAACCTCTAATACGACCCACAGAAGTGTTTCCTAAATTAGCGCTCTGTACTGGTGTCAGGAGATGACACCCAAAATTACACATATGGGCGTACCAGGCCTTCGTCATCATGGTAACAATAACAAACACGTGGTTAACGATATGAAGTGGTTGCAGTTTGGTTAGGTTTACTAAAAGATTATATTTTCGGTTCAATTAAGTAGGTTAGTAAGTTTAATAATAAAAATTGATATGACAAACGGGTTACATGTACATTAAATAGAAACACATATGCAGTTACCCATACATGTACGTTCACACACACACACACACACAGACACATATGTGTAAAAACGCTCGAGCGTACATGTGAGTGGTCAGGTTCAGCAACATAGTCATCTGTCTGTTTGATATGGAGTTAACCTTTGATGCTGTAGTTATAATCTCCCATAAAGTCCACCTTTTCTCAAACACATCTTTCAAGTTAGAGCTTTTTCTGTTTTATCTGTTAACAATGTATGTAATTTATTTTGCTTTTTTAATTTACCCTCCTAATATTTTCATCTCCTGTGTTCTCATGTGTTAATCATCCTGCCTCTATTTTCATTGCATTTATTTCCTTTTGTGCGTTGTTCTTTTTCCAGGTTGGAATGATTTCATCTCCATAATGTTTTCTGTCTTTCGGTTTCCAACTCTATTGTTAATATTTTTGGAGCATAATCTCCCAGACTTATTGCGTCAATTTCACATTTCCTTACCTTTGTTTTGTCATCTTTAAAGATGAAAAAACAATCTAGTCGGGAATATATCTTATGTGCTTCGGAGTAGCATGTATATCTTTTTAGAAGGGCAACTGGATAATTTTCTGCATTTTTCTATTACTGACACGTATCTTACTTCATTTTTTACATTTCTTTCAACCAGAAATTGCATATGTTTTGAATAAGGATATCTACTTCTCTTTTAGCTATAATATGGTGCAAACACCTGAATTGATGTACATGTTTCTAACTTAAAATGTTCTTCCTTAATTATTATGGTGTTTCTTGTAAATATATTTCAGCCATCTTTTTCAGGCTTTGCACAAATGTATTACATTGAATGGTGTAATTGAGACCATTAGTATTCTGTAAAACTGTAGTTATTTATACTCTACATTTCATTTATGCCTTTCGCTACAATATTTATTCATGACAGTACCCACCTATGTTTCTATGTTTAATGCTTCTTTTTTGTCTGTAGCTCCATACCAGACACAAAAGAGAAAGAAAAAACTGCAGAAAAAAAGGGGGGTGTTCTCCACAGATGCCACCATTCCCCATGATGGCATCCCACATTTTTAAGGAATAGAGTCTGATGGAAATATAAATATTTATAAGCAGGAGTAAATAAAAATCTAGTGTATTTTAAAGCAACAGCTTCAGCAAATAAATTGAGGGTACAGGAATATAACACCACAACAAAACTTTTAGTCTGACACTTATTCTTTCTTTGATCTGATGCATCACGTCACATATTATCACGTATTATTGTTCGACCAAAACTTTATTTGGAAGAGAAACCCCTATATCTGCAAGACCAAACATTTATTTTCTATATATACACACAATATTCCAAGTAAAAGGGAGTAGCTGACATTTATGGTTCAGTAACAGTGTTCAGAGCTTGTGCAAAGCTACCTATGTGTTTTGAATGTACAAATTGTACATGCTTTGCTTGACACATTGATATTTGCTTTGATGCTATAAAGAATATTTTGATAACTGCTTTGATAACAGCACTTTGAATTGCATCCGTGTATGAAAGGTGCTATATAAATAAACTTGCCTTGCCTTGCTTTTATACACTATTACATATGTATGTGCACATGTGGACCAAAAAGAGCCAGTGTATGTCCCAACAGGATGTTGCATATAAGCTCTCTGATGATTGACAACAGTTTTAAATAATGATTTTCTTTAATATTGAAGACAATTGAAATGTAATGACAATACTTATTAAGTTTGAATACGCTGTAATCCATGCTCATGAAAATCAGGCACTTTTGGTTTTGAAATAACGGAGTGCACACATTGCAATGATACAAATGTATGCTATAAAAATAAATATACTGCTTGGCGATTAGTGATTCTGAGCATATTGTGTTTGTAGGGTGCTGATTATGAGCAATCTAATAATTGCCCACTCAATCACTTGAGCATGGCAATACCTTTGTTAGCAAGATGTATAGGACCACACTGTATGAACATAGCATTCAAGATGCAGCTTGCAATCCCTATCACTCTCTCCCAGAACCTTCCCATATGAAAGGAATAGGGTGGGTTGAAGGTCCAGCAGCATCTTGTGGCTCAGAGTAATCAGCTTTGATCTTCAGTTCCTTGCATGATCCAATAAAATTTGATGTATGGACCAGGATCAGACCTGAGTTGCTTGGAGAGACCTCAAAGAGAAAGAAATCTCTTCAGAGCGTAAATAAAGACAGACTCTTTCATTTCTGTGTGAACAGCTTGAGTTGACCAACAAGTAAAAAGCACTCTGCTTGTTTTCTGCAATGCCTCCACTGGTACATTCACGAATAACTTCTCTTTTGCCAAAAACACATACCCCAGTTGACCGAAGAGCCCCTTCAGTGAAGCTTTGATGCACAGCCTACTCATGATAATGATGTACCAAAAGGGTAGATATATGATGCCTCTTGGGAAGGATGTAGGGTTGACTCTGTTTGCAGATTTCTTGTTGTACACACTTTTATACAATACCTGTGACTTTGGCTTTCACTGCTTTGGTTTGGAAATTTAGAATAGGCAATAGCAAGGCTAATTCAAATCAATGAGAATTGAGTTTGCTCTAACAGCCTTGTTTAAATTGATCCGGTGTTGTGGTCTGCTTGATTCTTATCTGTGGTGACATTATATACATATATCCCTAACCTATACCTTTTTTCCTAATATAATGTAATATAATACGTGCCCCAATTAAGACTACTGATAACAAATTCCTTTTGAAGTGAAAGTGACCTTTTAAAAAAACCCATTATAACTTAAAATAATATATATATATATATTTTTTTTAATTTTTTTTTTTAAATACAGAATCTGGGACATATCATTCTTTCAAAACAGCAGGACATAAAATCATCTACAAAGACACCACAAATCCTCAACAAGATCAAAATAATCTGCAGGCCCCTCTCTCCTCATCTGTCTTCGGTATTCATGTGTGTAAAATGTGATCAATCACAGACTAGAAACTTTTTAATGTTCATCTCAGGCTTTGGATAATCTTCAGGCATATTGGCAAATGTCCTACAGTGCAGTCTCTAAGTGTTTTGACAGTGACATATTTTTCATAAGTTTGTTCACCAGCACACTGGATTTGAATTGAAAGAATGGCAATGAGGATAAAGTGCTGACTTGCAGGCAGTGCTTTGTAAGGAAGAGTAAGGATCACACCAGCATCTAAACAGACCAAAGTGACAGTAGGTAGGTTTATATGCTGTTTAATGTGCTAATTTACCAACTAATTATCTACAAACTGACATTAACACTTTTTCCAGCTGAATGTTTGTTTGGTGCCTCATTCAACAAGCTATGGTGCTATGGTGGTAATATCCAAACTAAATGTGCAGAGTAAGACTTGCCATCCTTTTGATACAATGTTGCATAATTTTAGGTTATTGATCCCTAAAGACAAATCAACCAAGGCCAAACAGAAGAATAGTTGTATCCAGATGATCATGTGTTTGACTTGCTGTAGACCAGACTAGAGGCAAAAAAAAGCAGCAAAACAAGCAAAGAGTGAAGCTGACTGCTGTACAGTACTGGCAAAGGACCACCAATGTGGATACTGTGTGTGGGCTGTACACTTCAGAAATTCAATGTCTGCAGAGGATTAACAATTAATTGTTAAATTAAATGTCTTTTAAGTTTATTTTTTGTGTCAAATTACTTTTGGTATTGGGTGGAAATATTAGTGCTGGTGTTCTGGAGTGTGTACGCTAAGAGTTTTTTCATGAATTGGTCCACACTTTGTTTGCTGCACATACACGTGCACGTGGATGATGTGATACACAGTAAAGTGCCAAGAAAGGCTGCGTGAAATCTGATCAATTGCAGCGTCAGTTGGAGCTGAAGAGTACAAGTTTGAAAATGAAAAACTAGAGGATAGCGGCTCAAGGCTACATTAGCTGTTACTAGCACAACACCCCAGTATCAATTGAACAAACTGTGGACAGTCGAGTTGCATTGTGGGTAAAGTGCAACCTAGTCAACACCTCTGAGGTGCCAAGGCAGATTTCTCTCTCTGTGTCTTTTAAAGATTATTTAGTATATAGTGTATAGTCAAAAGGCAGAAAAGAAATGTAAGGAAAGCGTGGGGTTGACATGCATCTCCAGCCAGTTTTTTACAGCAGCCATGACAGTGTGACATTGAGCCAGCATACACAATACCAGGACCCTGAAACTGAAACATCTAACTGGAATTCAGTCATAATTAAATTATTATTAAAGTATTATTTACAGCTGTGCTTTTCCTGCTTTGAAAAAGGCCTGTGGACTGGACTCATACATATGTGTCTTAGACACAGCGATGTGCCGGTCAGGCTTTAGGTTTTCAGTTGCTTCAAGCTCATCCCTTTAAAACAAGCACATTCCTTTTATTCCAAAGTAACAATACAACAAAAAGGTTACATGTCAGGTTGTAATATTGTGTGTGAAACATGCTGTTTAAAAATATATATAAAATTGCTGTTAAATAATGACATAAAACAATATAATTAAAATGTTTTTAGGAAACAGTCATGAACATAATAGTAGCCCGATATATTAAGATTAGTTGTGATTAATAATTGATTGTGATAAGAGGAATGAATCAATCTCAGTGACAATCACAATAATCACATTCATTTGCCAAATTCTTTCCTTTATAAGCGCCCATCCACAATCACAGAACCAGAGCAGAACATGAATGGCTGGCTGCATTTTGAACTAACAGTGTTTGAATGAGTTTTTATGAGTGAGCAGACCCATGTTGTGATGCACTGAAGAGTGTTTGTTCTTCCTCAACAATGACATGGTGAATACGTTTATAGAAAAATGGAAGAGCAATAAACCTTTAAAGCAATGCCTAAATGTGGTTTTACATGTGTGTGTATATATACACAGTATATGCTCCACTGCTTGCAAACATGATATTTAAGGGGGGAAATTTGTGATTTCAACAAACTCAAACTGTCAACAATCTGGTTGGAGTAAAGCACTTAACTGTGTGAACAGCAGATGACTTCAGACGCACCTATGTTTTGAGGAAAATCCATTCAGGGTGTGTAGCTGACCCTTATGTTGTCAGATCCATTTCACAGTTTTGATATTGAAGCCCTGTTACAAGCACTTAACTCTGAATACAGCCTTCTGTTGCAGCTGATACCTCTGTGTTTAACTTGAAAAACATTGTAATAGAATGTTCAATGGACTTCAAGCTTTAAAGTTACTCACCAGTCCATCACAGGTGCTTATGGCTGCGCTTCCTTTAACAGTGTCTTCATCCCACACTTCACCTAAGAAATGGCACTGGTTGGATCCAGGAGGATAAATCTGGGCCCCATCCAAGCCACCGTATCTCCTCTCTGTCAGGAAGCCTGGAGCCAGCAGGTGTGGGTTGAGGGTGAGATTGAAGTGCAAACTGTGGTCACCGTGCCACAAGTGATAGAAGACTCGATCCAAGTCCGCTGGTCCCTCTGAGGCTTCCCGGCGCTGTATGCGTCGGGCATGGTGAGACAGGAAGTTGGACAGGAAGTGACCTCTGGCATCCACTCTAGTGGGGTGAACCACTTCATACTGAGGCAGATCCTGCAGGAATCTCTCTGTCAAGGCCACGGTGGGAAGAGATGTGAGAGAAGACGGGTTATTAAATCATGGGAAAGGGAAGGGTAATTAAATAATTAAGAGGCTGTAAAGCTGTAAACAAAACCAGGGAAACTATAAACAAACCCATATGGGTGTCTAATCTGTCATTTTTATGTTCGAATACAGCTGCAGTATATTCAGTGCCCGTTAGACGAACGCTGCTTCAGGCTGGGTTCTTGTCTACCATTTTCCTTACATTTTTTACTCGCATGTGCAGTGGGTTTGATAAAGTTGGTGAAATACATTCCTCTACCAAAAATAATACTCCTTCATTTCCTGTTATCTGGAATAGCTGAACCAGCCGCATGAAAGGAAGTGTGAGAAATCTCCCTTTTGTGAAGAAAATGTGGCATAAGAAGAGGGATTACCAGCAAGTTTGCTCTTCTCAATACTATACATATGCCTCATTGTGGCCAGCTGAAAAGAACAATATTACTGATGACTGTAGTGCACATTTGTCCCCACAACATGTTCAGTGGAGATAAAGTCTTACTCAGCATTGCACATCTTTTTGATTTAGTTCATCACACTCAATAATTGGCTTTTATGTTTAGTATCCACTTTCAGTACACCCACATACACATAGGGGAAATTGACATATGGAACTAGAATTTAAAATACAGATGCTTTTAAAAGATTGTTACCAAATATTTTTTCAGACAGGAGAAACTAAAGGACTAAAATCTGTAAAGTTCAAGCTGCACTGCTTTTGTGAATATATTGGGCGATCATACGATCATATCTATTATGAAGACTTTTACTCCACATGAAGATGAGCCCGAAACGCATTAGAATGTATTTTATGGCACATGATTTACTTCATGACTACATAGAGCAACAACAAGCACAACTGAAAACAACAAAGTAGCAGTGCTGTTTCGGCTCCACTGTGGAGGACTTTGTTTTAAATAAAAGGATCAACTTAGAAAGTGTGGAAGTACTTCAGACGTTTAGATCTACAACAAACCACTGTAACGTGAGCTATGTAGTAAGAAAAAAGCAACAAAAGCAGGCAACACAGTAAACTTATTTCACCAAGTTGAGTACAAAGATAGCCAGAAATGACAAGAAATCATGCAAACACTTATTTGAAGTCTCAAAAACCAAACACACTTTGTTTACTTCTTTGTTTGTTAAGTATCGTAATAAATATTATCGCAAAACTACCCTGCAATATCATATTATTTTAAGGCAATATCACAATCCCTAATTATCACCTATAAAAACAAAAATATTTTATCAAAAAATGTAGCCAATCTGCACAAAAGAAATCACAATAATAACCATTTCATAAATAATGTCTCATTTACACATTAGACCTGTGTTGCAACGTCATTTCCAGACACATTGCTTTTGCATGTAGATAATCCGTCAAGGGTACCTGCTCCTAAACCTTGATAATACCATAAATTCTTTAGCTTGATCTCATTCACGAGAAATGAGCTGAATGCAAACAATGACTTCACGCAGCTTTGTGACAAGGTAAGATGAGGTCCCTCTCCATTCAGCACCGCATAGGATTATCTGCACAAATATGTTCAAGGATACATAAGTGCAGCAGGATCTGAGGAAGACGTGTTTGGCAACGAGCTGCTTGAACTGTCTCAGTGAATGAAGAACAGCGAGAACACCTACAGTAATGTGTATATGTCAGCTTCAGCCCTATAAAATGACATGGAATTTCACCTACAACCAAAGCTACAGCAAAAACTTAGAAGATGGCAATAAGTCATAGATAATGAATCAGTTTACATTTTGCACAATTCAACCTGCATATAAACATACAATTCCTGGAAAACATTTGATTCATGGCATATATCATGGCTGCCATCAGTCAATCAGCATAACTGCCTTTTATTACATGCATTTTCAAGAATGTAATAATTTCATATGGAGATTAGCATCATCTCAATATTCACTAACTAAAAATGTATAGGGCTATGCAGCCTTGTTCCTTATGTGATGATTCTTTTTTAATGGAAGGTATTTAATAACACATGGAGGATTTTCTCCATGTATAATGGATTCCATGCAGCCCCCTAATTAATGAAATACACACAAGAATTTTTATGCAAAAGACATCTATTGACGCACCATTTGTTGTGGTCAGTATTGTACACGTGGCTCTGTGTAGATGGCGTGTTTCAATCTAGGCTTCTGTAGTCACTAAAAACAATGTCAAACAGCCAAAACCTAAACTTGGATATACCAATTTATTTATTTGCAACTATAAAAAAAACAAATTTCTTAAAATAACAAACACCATCTTTACCATGCCTTACAGTCAAACACACCTGTATCAATTAGTCCCACTCTTAAATAGACTATCATGATGCCCACAGCGCCAACCAAAGGCCACCATTGAAATGGTGCAGAAGTGTCCTGCCCTGTGGGGTCTACAAGCAATGTAATGACATGAGAAAAGGACAAAATGAGTGTATGAACAAAAACTGAACAAAAACCATCATACTTAAATCCAAAATAGCTTTAAAAAAAACTGTGTAACTGCATGAGTGGCTACACTTAGGAGGTGGTTCTCAACGTGTGCTCAGGGACCACCAAGGGTCTTAAAGTGGCTGCCAGGAGGCCCTCAGAAAAAGCAACACCGATCAGGTATTAACGCAGTATAAATCACAATTAAATTGGTATTATGATGACTGTTTCCTCTCCCCACTTTTACTTGTGTAACTATAATGAACACAATTGTGTATTTTGGTACTAAGTAGGAAAAAAAATGTATCAAGAGGACGCCTGTGTCCCAGTGCTTCTCTCTTTTGGGTCCTTTGTCATTTTAAATTAAGCTTTGGGATTCCTGTTCCAACATTAATCACCTGAAATCATTACCGTTTGTGGAGGTGCCTCCCCTCAGTGACACATCCTTGTCTAATATGCCTGACAGCACTTAGTTTATCCTCTCAAGGACTCACGTCTGATTCATACAGGATGAGACAGAGTGCATCCAGAGTCCTTGTTCTGCTTGTATCTGTAATCTCAGAAGAGCCCTGACTTTTAACATCCAAACCACAAACTGAAGGGAAAACTGAGAGGATGAAAGTGCAGGGAGTGGAGGATGGGGAGTGTATCCAATAAGACAAGAGAGGATTAATTCTCTGATGTGATGATATCCAGCGGGCCTGACAGCGAGCATGCGTAGAATGGAGAATCATTAATGAGAATAATGATAATGCATGCTGTAGATGCCCCAAGAGAAATTATGTTTCCTGACCTTCACTGGCTGGTCTGCCCAGCTGCCAGACTAAGCTGCAAAACCTTGGGTTTAATTGCTATGTTCAGCCCAGAACTTTGTAAACACAAAGTCACAGCTGGCCTCCCCTCCACAGTGAGGACTGCTGGCCGGACTCTGTATTTACTGGGCTCAATTAAACCAAAACAAATGTGCACAACAAAAGCAGCCACAATACCAGAAGACGTGGCGACATCATCCAAACTCTGAAAAGTTCTTCTTTTCAATCTCGACTAACCTGGTTCATGTGATAATCCCAACGTTTTGCAGTTTCCCAGGACCGTCAGAAGTGCGATGAAGGCGTGAATGGGGGGGACTCCTTGTCCAAAGGCGTGAAGCCCGCAGTCCAACCGGGTCATTTTGTCAGGACGGTAGCCTATATTTTAGAAGCATTTAATGTTTTTCTAGCACCGCGTCGGTTGACAATTCAAATCATTTCCATCTGGGCTGCATGAACTTTTCGCTTTGCTGCGACCATGCACTTAAACTGTGACAGCTCGAGCAAAGTTCTCCAATTTAGGCCTGAACATTGTCTGTCTCCACGGGGCGTTTTTGTTGCATTCTTAGACTTTATAACTTGTTTGTATGTCGGCGTTAACGGTTGCTTACGAGTAGCAGCCCCCTCTGTCCTCCATCAGTCTCCTACCGACAGCCAGTGACAGTTTAAATCTTTCTTCTGCAAACTTTCGCAGGGCCACCCCCACAGATGGGTGGACTTAAGACAATGGGATATTTTTCAGTGGGGCTGGAGGCTTAAAGGGGAATGCTACTCCACGAAATTGGATATAGTGCTTCAATCCAATTGGCAGTTGCTCTCAAACGGAGGTCCTTCGAGTTTCCAGTGGGTCAGATGAGGACCAGTTTCGATAATGTTGCGTTCACTTGGAGTCAGAGAAATGAATACAGCTCAAGGGTTTCAGTCCGTGCATTGTCACCTCCCACTGTGCTAAAACCGTACACAGACAAGTCTTCTCCAGTGGAACTGTAGTTACACAACCTCCATGAAGCGGTGAAGGAAACTGGTTGAAAGCATGAACTTTAGTGAAGTACCTGGTCTGAAAAAAACTCTGGAAACCTTGGACCTACATGCAGTCATGTAAAGACAATGTCCTAAACTCAAGATGCTTTTTTTTAAATTTTATTTTAAAACGGTCGTAAATGGGTTTTCATAGGCTACTATCAATCAAACTGAAACAAATTGAATAAAGTCGATATTGAAAAAATCCCCATGGTCACTAAATTCTACATCATTGTTTAACTTTGTTTGTATTTACCTGGCTGAGCTCAGCGCCCCCTCTAGCGGAGCAATGGAGGAACTGTGGAGCAGTGATGCAGGGGCACAGCTTCTGCATACAGTGTTTTGGAAGCTGTCAATTCTAATTATGTTTTAATACTACTAAATGTACAAGCATTTTAATGGAGATTGACATGTTGCTACTTTACAAGATCTGCCTTTGTCTTGACCTGTAAATATTTTCTTGATGAAAAGTTGTTACGCCATCCGATTCACAAACTTTGCGACACAAACCTTTCGAGCTGACATGCTGTGAAAGATAAATATGAAGAATAAACAGTAAACCAGCCATCTTGTGTTTTCTGCCGGATTCAGGGTGCTTTGTGTTCTTGTCTATGACTTGGACTGTATGATTCTCTGTCACATCGTATTCGACCAATCGTGGCTCAGCAGAGGAGCCGCACACCTGTATAAAAGCAAACTCCAACTCTGTGAATGTGGATAAAGAGGTGGGGCCCTCTCGCAGGGGCCGTCTGTGTCGTGCTGTCTAGCCTGTGCGCGCAGTAGAAACGCCTGCTGTGAGCCCAGGGTCAAACTTTAAAGATGGATGAATTATTTAACCACAGCGGAGCACTGAACCAAAGTTCACCTGGCGATGAGAAATTCAACTTCGAAGACATCGATGTCAGCGCGGACGGCGCCCTCATCCTGAGGATACTCATCTCTGTGGTGTACTCTGTAGTTTGCGCAGTGGGTTTGGTGGGGAATCTGCTCGTCTTTTTCCTCATGAGATTACGACAAGGTCGAAAGAAGACCACCATCAATTTTTTCATTATAAACTTGGCGGTGACGGACTTCCAGTTCGTGCTCACTCTGCCCTTCTGGGCAGTGGACACCGCGCTGGACTTCAGCTGGCCGTTTGGAGACGCCATGTGCAAAATCATCCTCTCTGTCAC
>JAVQJL010003755.1:0-13344 GCA_036024295.1 Nannoperca obscura
TGCTACACACAGACACACAGGAAAAGTTTATTACTTCTCCAGTCGTTTACCTTTAAGTGGTTATACTTATGTTTCACAACAATCACGATTCGATTATATTTCAATACATATTCCACTTACAAGTACATGAAGATTTTAACACCTCAATTTCCATAACACAGCTGACACGTGCACATGTGCTCCAGTGTCAGTATGTTTGTGTTGCTCTCTGCGTGTGTTCGAGCACTTGTTTGAGTGGAAGTCAGGGGTGGGCGACATGTACAAGATGACCAATCAGGAAGGTACATCACAGATACATCCCTCAGTTTAACAGAATTACGGGGAAAATTCTCTCTCCGGTGGCCAGAGAGAGCTGCAGCATCAAAAACCCCAGATTAAGAGAGTCGAGAGCTGTGAATGAATCAGTCGTAGGTTAAAATATCAAACCACAGCCTGCCAAAATATTAATGTTATTAGAGAAGATTCAACCTGAATTAGATCGGGGGGGAAAAGGGTTGTCCAAACAAATGGGCATGTGAAACACAACCTGGACACAGCTTGATATGATACAAACTGATCTTAGTCATTTATTCTGTATCATTTTGCCATTTGTTGTGACAAAACACGTCCAAATCAGTTCTAATCATCACAATGTATAGCAGGGTACCAAAGCCAAATAATGTATGAAGAACTAAGAGGAGCCGGTGGTGCCAAGCCCCTCCCCGAAACGAAATTTAATACAGAAGAGCTGCAGCACTGGAATGCAACTATTCACTCCTGCCCAGGCAGTGGACTCAAGGACCCTGTGCACCACTAATGTTGGACATTTTCATGTTTGTCCCATCAGTAAAATACTGATCAGTGCATGGGGCTGTAGAGTATTCACTTGGTGTACTGCTATACATCTTTATTTACTTTTTCTAAGGACTTTACATTTAGGTTACTATTGTTTTTAATATATTTCAAACCAAATTACATACTCATGACGACCCTTTCTTCATCTAGAACATTTATTTAGAAGCTACATGAAAGTTTATTCAAATTTTACTCTTCAAAATCCCCTCTAAAATTAAAATCAACATACTGAAAAACATTTTAAATGCAACTTTAACTCACAAGTATGTAATACGTAACAGTGTTTTCTCATTTAAAGGCTGTATTTAAGCATTACTGATGTACCACAGACTTTTCAAAGCAACAGAGAACAATAGTGTGAGTACTAAGAGTCAGTCAATCAGTTTGGTATGGAATACATTGGCAATGCACCACAGTAAATGCAACAGCCAGAGCGTCACTAGTTTTAACTAAAAATCTAAACTAAACTAAAACCAAAAAATCAAGGTTATTTTTGTCATGGTATTTCTACTTTTAGTCTAAGAAACATGTATGTGTACTATGTGCACGTCTACAGGAAAATAAGGCCTATCATTTTATCCACACTTCAAAAGAATAAAAACAGCCATGTAGCTTTCATGTCAGAAAGGTTTTTCTTGTTATTGTCACACAAATAGAGCTACTGAAGTACTTCACAACAATGTCAGTATCTCATCACTCAAGTCCACAAGCTTACGGGACTCCATATGAAGCACATGAATGTGCAAAGATACATTTGACAATAAGAAATCTATAAAACCTCTGTCTTCAGGTAGTGCTTTGACCTGTGCTTCACCTGCGGGTTGTTTGGCACACTTGGTGGCCTCTGGTCGAAGTCCTCCATGCACACAGCTACAAAGAAGAGAGTCCCTCCAATGACCAGAGCCAAACCTCCAAACCATCCAGAGAACATTGCCTCTCCATACTCCCAGCGTGGCATCACATCAGGAAAACCCTCGTTCCAGAAGTCCACCACGGTTGTGTAGGCCACAAAAGAGACAGGAGCCAGACAGGTGAGCCCTGACACCCAGGACAGCACTCCACCGAGGATGAGGAACCGTCTCTTCAGGCCAGGGTGCCCCGCACACATCTCAACCCCTTCCAGTCCTGGGAAGGCAGCCAGCAGAGCTAAGCCCCCAGAGCCTATAGACACTGACATGAGCACCCTGGAGATCTGCAGGTCCATCGGCAGTCCCAGGATGGACTCGTAGGCCTTACACTGAACCCCCACCTCCTCGGTGTAGAGGCAGGTGTGCCACAGTCCAGAGTACCAGTTCTCCATCTCGTTCAGGTCAGAGTTCATCGTCTTCCACAGTGGAAGGAATGTGGTGATCAGAGAAGTGACTAAACCCGCAAACGTCACGAAGACTGCAGTCCTTTGCATAACTTTGGTGGTTAGAAAAACCATCTTCTGCTGCTGCGCATACACACTCTGCTGTGATTCCTGTGCAGGTCTATGTAACAGACCGGGAGATCTAGAGTGGCTCTGTAGCCCGTCCCACCTGCTGAGGAAGCGGGACCAACCCGGCTAGCCCACTTATTCAGCCTCCTTAATAAAATGCACCTGATAAGTGGGAGATAATCCGGGACTGTGGCATGAGAACAGACATACTGTTTTGTTTCAGTGTTCAATATAGCAGTGAACAATGAACTCTGTTTTTAGATGAAACCAGATATGTCCGATGGGATTCTGGGCTGTGGGTGAGAGCAAGTGGACTTAAATGAATGAAACATGAACACACTGGGTATGGGGGGGTACAAAAAATAATAATTAAAAGCTACTGACTATAATGGCCTGTTTCTGGGTGGCTGTGAAATTCAGTTCATCCCTTAAAGTTGTAATGATTTCAGATGAATTGTTTTACTGATGTCACTGATGAGACAGGTACTATTTCAGTTAAGACATTCACACTAAGAAAAGGAGCATTTGATTTGCCAAGTGTCTCAAGTATCTGGATGATGAATGGCACTTTGTGCTCACTGCAACAGTACTTACAACAGTCCAAAGGAGTCCAACACTGTGATTTCCACTGAGGGTCTTTACAGCTCTTCCTGTACAAAAGAACATATTTGATATAGGCAACATTTAGGTCAACTTTTTTTCCCTAAATCCCATTAACAAAATGTATTCTATAACTTCAAAATAAAACCGACAAAACACCTTGATCATTCCCAAAAAACAACATTTTGGGGTCTGCCCAAGTACATAAAAAATAAGTTGTAAGACATTGTCATCAATACAATAGAATAAACCTATGAAATTTACATTGAGCAAATTAAAATATTTGCAAATACAAAACCCTGCAGAAGATGAAGGAATCCACCCTCTCAAACCAAGGAGCATTGTCTGACCTTATCATCCACAGATCTGTGGAAACTGAAACCCCTGAAGAACGTGGCTAATTTGATGAAAGGTCAAGGATTACCCTCACATTGTGTGACATAGTGTGTAGGTTTACAATGGCTTTAGTTTATGGCAAGGGTCTTTTTTAAAGAATTTTAGATTTGTGCCTGTTTTCAATATAAAACTAGACTTTCAGAAGAAACTATCAATTCAGATTTTTGAAACATATATTTATATGGTGTAGTTACACGGCCAGGTCAAGACTATAGGTATGTGCTTTTTCCTGGATGAGTGTAGGATTTAAAGGAAACTTAAAAGGAAGTTAGGTGTTGTCTGTCAGAGGGTTCAGTACATGTATGAGGGCACAGCCTGATCCCCACTGCAGAGCCTAACGATAGGTCAAAACAAAATGGTGGTTTAACGTGAATACTGGGCTCCATGGGGACTCTCACCCGACGTGTGGCACATTGACACTCTGTACAACATGATTCATTTTGTATGAGAAGATTTATTAAGGCTTTAAATACATGAAACCCATGTAGGTAAATATTTAATAACAGCATACTGATGTGACTAAATACACATTGCTATATTGTATAGATAAAGACAGCATGTATGTTAGTATTGGTAAGAGGTGATTAGTATTACAAAGATGTGTGCCAATGACAATAACTGTAAACAAAACAGCTTTAACACAGACATACATTCTAATTATATTCATATAATGATTTTGATTCCTTACAATTTTTAATCCAGGCGTGTTAACTGTGTCAGGCTGAGAATAATACAAGTCGCCGCCTTAGAATTATAAGGTTCTATCTGCATTCTGAGATATTGAGCTTCAAAGTTTTTGTGTTTGAGTTAAAGTCTATAGATAGAACCTTTTTGTTTTCTAAATAAAAAGTCGAAAAATACACACAACTTCAAAAAACACCTTATATAATGTTAATAAGTTGTCACAGAATTAGAATATGTGAATAACTCAATTTTGCCCAAAATGTCAGATAGAACCTTATAATTCTAAGGCAGCGAAGTGATGAATACAGATTTATAGATAAATAATCAATTTTTATAGTATACTTTGATTAAGTATCTGAGGAGATAACATCACATGACAGCTGAGGGCAACACCTGAACATTTCTAGTATTACAAGTATGAATTATTACAGTCCATTGCTTATCTATTTTTTTAAAAATACAGCAGCAATACAGAGCAGAACAAACCCTTGCAGATGTTTTCTTCTGTGTAATCAAAATAAATAAATTACTAAACATAAAAAAGGGAATATTCAGACCATTTAACAATTCTAACTCAGCTAGAATCTGGTTTCTTCACTGATTTCACTCCTCATTGAGATGCAGAGTGAGAAACTAAAACAATTTGACGCTGCGTGGATAAAAAGGGATCTACTGCATGGGGGTCGAGACATGCGAGGTCCAACATAAAGAAAAGTACTGCGTGTTGGGGAGGAGGGAATGACTAAGAAGTAGGCGGAGCAGAGATGTATGGCTTCTGTGAGAGGAGAAAAGAGCCCGGCTCTCTGCGTCATCCTAAATGTCGGAGCCCATCTCAGCACACTGTTTGTCTGATATGTGTGTAGCTAGAGACTCAATGATGTCCAACAGCAGAAGCTGGCTGAGAGACCGCAGGTTGGGGAGCTTGGACACCTTTGGGAGGGGAGGAGAGCAAAAAAATTAAAGAAATGAGCCATAAATTAAGACAAGACAACGAGTCCAACAGAGTAAAATGAGGAATAAAAAGCACTTGATTGCTCATGCATGGAAAATGAAGATAAACACAAACAAGCTTAACAGAAACACTAACAACTGAGCTACAACTCCAGTAAAGGAGGGTAGGAATTGAGTGCTTTGCTGTTTCTTTGAATAACAAACAATATTCAGAGTGGCACTTTGACCCTCGTCATTATGTGATGAGCTGCTTGTACAGCCGGCTGGGCTGTAAACACTCTCCCCTCTACGCAGGAAATGGAAGGTGATCCACTAGGAGGCCAAAGGTGTCAGCCTCACGCTAAGACAAACAGGCCTACAGGGTTAGCTCAGCTGTAGAGAGTGGGCAGCAAACCCCCAGGGCTCCGGATACAATCCCACCCACCTTGATGAACTGGTGGACAATAATGTGCAGGCAGTGCTTCTTCATGTCCAGAGCCTGGGTCTTATCAGCTGCCTCCAGAATCTGAAGGGGGGAAACAAGGAGGTAGAAGTGAGTGAGGAAATAATTCACAGAAATCTTCAAGTATGGGACAACATTGTCAAATTAGGTCACTGCTCCCCCTCGGGTGAAAACACAAATACCTGCAAGACATTCTCCACAGTGACGTTCATCTCCAGATTCTGCTTACAGTAAGCCTGCAGCCTGTTGTTTGAAAAGCCGTAGTAGTACGGTGCAGCAAACAGATAGCTAAGTGTCACAGGTCAAGGAAGTGAACGTGTTATGTGATTTAGACAGTAGAGTATTTGCTCATTACATACAACCCACAGGCGACTTCAACAATGTAAAACACAGCAAGAGATGATTGTGGTGCTAGAGAATCTTACAAGCAGCAGCCACAATGGTTATGATGCAGTTCCAATAACAGCCACTAGATGACTGTAGTATCGTTATACCAATAATCCTTTACTTTAATCTTAACCATGTCAAACCCTTACTTTTAAAACTCTTATTCTGAAAAATAACCATTTACAGAATGTATACCTCAATATATACATCTATGGGTTTAAATCTAAACAATAATAACTTGTTTTTAATTTGATGCCTAAACACAGACTTCTGGTTTGTTCAGCCACTCGCACGTATTGAATGCACTGAAATTGACTGTGCAAAAATAGTCGTTACTTCTTCAGCAGAAGAAAAGTATGTTTTGAGCATGTTTGCCATGATTGACGGGTCTCTCTGTTACTGTTGAGAGAAGCAGAAGATGTGTCCCACTTCAGGGGTTGCCTTTATCAAAGGATGTGGCCTCTTTCCTAATTTCTGTTCATCAAATCTGCAAAGATGTTTATAATATATTTTTTTTATTTTGTCATTTTAGTGGGCTCTGCCTGGGAAATACTTTTATTCTGGTGAATGAATATAAAGCAGTCTGAATTTGAGAAGGATACAGGGAATCCTCTGGAGGCATGTTGACGTCACCATAGTAGATATAACGCAGCATGGACTCAAAGGCCTGCTTACTTGGCACCATCTCACCGATGGAGATATTAACCTGACCGTCCTCGGGCATGAAGGAGCGGAACATCGCCTCAAAGTAACTGAGGAGTAGAAATGTAAACGTCAAATGTCACTGAGCTGAAGTGGACCACGATGTCTCTTTAGCACAATAAGAAAAATTAATGATTTCCTTAAAATTTTTGGATCATACACCATTTTTTATGAAATTGTTATAAATATGAAAGTATTATTTAACCTTGGATCACAAAACTAAAGTTAATGACAATACATTTAAAATATCTGAAAATGCCTTTAAATCAATCTCATTAAAACCTCAAGATGGCACATTATTTGGCATCTTTAGGTTTTAACCTGCTTGAGTGGTTCGTGAAAGTGTCTCTTTTGACATTAAGAGTCACCTTCCAAACACATTCAGTTGCAGAGTGAAAATTCCAAATATGAAATGAAATTAGAGCTATTGTTACACAAAAATGCAGAAGACGTCAGGGGTCTGATAAGTATGTGCACAAGGCAGGTGGTAAAACGTGCGTCGCCTCTACCTGGATCGCGCTGCCAGTATGGCTTTATGAGCAGGTCGTGGGTGTCCGTCTAACAGCAGGACAATGTCGCAGAACTCCAGGCCGCCTCCCTCCAGGTAAGCCTTCATGTCCTGGACCAGGGAGGTCCCGATGTCCACAGGCTGGTCGGAGTACAGCCTGGGAGGAGGCTGCTGCTTTCGTCGCACTATCTCCACAATGAGTGGCGTGGACAGATGTTCAAACTCCTTCGTCATGATCACCTGGTTGAAGTGCGACTCCTTCACCACAAAATTAAGGCAATGTTCCTAGAGGAAGAAATTATTTGTTTAAATGAATGTTAGAAGAAATTATTATTTCTCTTTCCTCAGCATCTCTGGTTGTAAAAAGTGAGGTAAGACAAAGCTGCAGAACCTTATTTTGCAGACCTCTTTTGGTTTGGTTGAAAGTGTGAAATGTAATGTAGTGAAGACATGCTGAACTTCAAACACTGAAGGGCAGTAAAAACGAGACTTGCAGCTGGTGTTAGTCAGTTATCCAGAAGTACCTTGAGCTGGTCCAGTTGAAGCTTGTTGGCATTTTCACAAACACTGAGAACGTTCTGCAGGTCAACAGACGCCTCAATGTACTGCACACACAGTTGCTCCAGGCGAGAAAGCTTAAAACTAAGAGCCAGTTTGTATACATCCATGATTAGAAGGACATCCTGGACATGACCTGTGGAGATGAGCAAGGAAAGGACACATTTTCACTCTTCTTGTCTCTCTTGGGGATTACAGTTACAATTTTAGGACTGACAAAAAGGGCAACCGTGAAGAGAGAGGTACCTCTGCGTGGGTACTGGATGTGGTCCGTGTAGAGGAACTGCATTAAGACTTCAAAAGGCTGGGCTTCCGCTTCCCTGATAGATACCTCTAGCATCGGCTGTGTGCCCGATGGCCTGTTGCCTGCTGGGATATCCCTCGGGCCTCCAAATGTCCCTTCGTCACTTTCCTCGCTGCTCTCCTGTTTAGCCTTCTGCACACAAACAGGTTGTGTAACACTGTACATTTTAAATATTTATATTTAGCCAATAATGATCTGCACTGTGTGTCCTGTTGTCAGAATACTTTATATGTAAATACACAGCATATCCTGAGTGCCACAATTTATGGCTGTGAGAAATTCATTGGTAAAACCTCACATTTCACAAAAGGGAATTTACTGTCAGGTAAAACTTCTTCCAGTGGGCATGACAGCCAATTCATGCTCTAATTTTAGCTTCAATTTGTTTGTAAATCAGCGATAAGTCTGTGCTCGTGGAACTCATACTGGAAATAATCCCTTGATTTTCCCTGATGTGCCCACTCAATAGCTGTGGGACATAAGATCAATGTGGGAATAATATTGTGATTCTGTGATCCTTAATTGGAACAGTTCATTTGGACTGAACTCTCCTGTTTTCTGCTATTTCAATCTTGCGTCAGTTTGCCATTTGGATGATGAGACAGAAGCTGGGAATTATGTCAATACAATATCAGTATTATTATATCGGAGTTGTGAAGATCTGGGATTTGATCATCTTCATTTCATGATATTATTTAAATGTGTGTTTTATTGGTCTTTCAGTCTGTGTAATGTTGAGTGAAATGAACTACAAATGCGTGTGTTTCACGAGTATAAACATATTCTGACAACACATATCGTTGCAGTGTACTTGCTGCTCTGACCTGTCGCTGCCTGTCCCAAGCCTGCAGGATTTTCTTACGCAGCCACCGACATCTTGCAGTCACTATGGCAATATGCCCCAGGACTCTCTGCTCCCTCTGTAAACAACAGTAGTTGGTTGGTTGGTGTACTTGGTTAACTTAAACTTAACCTCCCAGTATCTCAGACTGACCAAACCCACCTCGCCCAAAATAAATTCCACATCACAGAACTGACGATTCTCCCACAGTTTGCCGTAGTCCTCATGGAGAGTACACTTTGGGTAGCAAGAGAACTGAAAGAAGAAAATAGATATAAGTATAACAAATCCAAAACACTTTCTTTAGACAGAAAACGCTTTTGATCATAGTGCTTGTTTTTGTGTTTGACACTAACCTGGAATCTGTACATCTCCCCACTGCGCACATTGTTGTCCACAGTTCCTCCAAAGATGTACATGGCATCCTGAATCACAGCAGCGGCATGGAAGAGTCTCCCACTGGGCATCTGAGGAGGCAGGAACAAAGGAAGCATTTTTTTACACATATATTTAGTCCAACTAAACAGCTGCGGTTACATAAAACAAGAGACAATACAGTCTTATATAAAATATATGGGCTCATACCTCACTGTCCAGGCTGGGGTGGATCACCTCCCAAGTCTGAGAGTCCACGTCGTAGCAGTGCAGTTCGTTGGGCAGAGTGTTGTCAGCAGCACCACCAAATACGTACAGGTGACGGTCAAAAGCAACCATAGTGTGGCCGTAACGTCTCTGGGGAGGCGGAGGGGACCCGCGCAGTAAGTGTTCGGTTGGGATGCGTGTCCACCTGAGAAGATGGAGTAAAGATTATGTAACACTGGCACCTACAGGATAAAAGACTGAGGTAAGAAGTAAGTACAAGCAAAGGGTGTACTCACATGTGGCCCTTGAACTCAAACTGGAAGAGGTTGTTGGTAATCTTGGCTCCACTCTGACCAGAAAACACAAACATCTTGTCCCTGCATACGGCTACAGGGAAGTTGCAGCAAGATGGAGGGATCTCACCACTCTGATCGATCTGATGGACACAAAGACAAAGATGTTAACACATACAGTACAATGTTGGTGTGCGTTCTACTCTCCATGTTCTTCTGGTTATACAATAAAGAAATGTATTATACTGGCCTCCTCCCAACATGCATGCTCTCGATCTTGTAGACTGATGGTCCACATGTCATTCAGCCTGCACATGGGGAAAATATGTCAATATTACAAAAGAAAATGTGTCAACTGTGACAGTAGCAAACACAAAGTCAAACATACCTGGCATTCCCGTCATAGCCAGCAAATATCCACAGTTTATCATTATAGACTGTGGCCCCATGTGCAGACCGAGCCACTGGCAAGCTGAAACAGACACAAAGGACAGCAAGGATGACTTGTGATGTCCAACTGGGTTTTAGTTTTTTACAGATTCATACAAAATACCCCGAACTCCTGAAAAGGAACCGCTTGGTTTTAAGTGATTTCCACATAGATTTTATGTTACATTACATGTTACATTATATTACACGTCCAAGAACAGTTGCATTTCCAGGTGTAACGAGACACCATTGAATGCAATTTCAAGTTTATCTTGCAACACAAGAGCTCACAACATGCTTCAATTATAGAAATTGAAAAACAGACACATGGAGAGAAAACACATGCGCTTGAAACAATTGATAAATAAATCTATCCTGGACACACAACTTCAACATCTTTAAAAGATACATTACCTCCCCTCCACTTTCCACTCAGTCCACTGTCCTGTTGCAAACTTGTACTCAAACAGGTCATTTTTGTTTTTCAGGTTGGAGTTTGAGTAGATATCTCCAGTGTAGCCCCCTGAAAAATATCAAGTCAAGCATCAATGTCACCTGAGTTTAAAGTATGTAAAATTAACATTTGACATAAATGTAAAAAAGTTACCAAAAACAAACATGCTGCTGCCATAGACGACAGCTGAATGGTGGTATCTGGGAGCAGGTGGGGTTCCAGTGGTGAAGGCTCTGTTGTGAATATCATACACAGGCAATAAATCACATTGCACAGTGCATATTTATTTAATTCGCTCATTTATGGTGCACTGCTGCAATCTTACCGACACCATGAGCAGTCCTTCACGTCAAAGCGGAGCAAGTCGTTCAACATGTTTTTCCTATTAGGTGACACAACATATAAATGCATGTGAGGTAGTGGACAGTAAGTACAAAGCGGAAATGAAAGTCACTGTCCAATGCTACTCACCCATTGTCTCCCCCAAACACGTAAATGGCATCCCTGTATGCCACAACTGTGTGCTTACTGCGCCTAAATAAAGCAAATGATGTTCAGGGTGAATAAGGGATTGTAAATGTGCAGACTTAGCCAGTGAAGTCAGATAAAGCTGCACCTACTCATCTGTCAACATGTTACCTTGCACCGACAAACTCATCACACGGAGGGAGCCGTCTCCAACGATGAACAGTCTCGAAAGGGCCAAAATTAAGCGTCAAATATTCCACGCTGTCGGAGCAACTGTGGTCGAAATCAACACTCGGGGCCACTTTGGTTGATTTACAGGACATTGTTGCTAAGTCATCCAGCTGAAACATGTCTCAGGGCCACTCGTCTGCGGGGACGTCCGCAGTTAACGCCATTGTTAATGTCTGTCCACCAGCGTAAAGAATACGGTTTATGGCACTGATTTTACCTGTCGAGATACAAACTACAGTCCACTTTATTTACGCCAGACGAGTATGGTCTTTCGGCTAACAGTTAGCTAGTAGCTAACATCAGCCGCATAGCTAGCACTGGCTAGCTAGCTAGCTTTGCGCCACTGCTAAGCTGCAAAACAAGCAACAACTAACTGGTACAGCGAATGAAAAGTTAACGAAAAGCGACCAACGATACACTAAAATACTCGCTTTATCCTGTTCAATGCTTCAGGAGGTATGTATAGTGAGTGAATGAGTTCGTAGTAAGGCATTAACCACAACAATTACAATTAAACTAGCAAAACAAGAGTGCTGACATTAAAGAGCACAGTCGGCCAACCACGCCCCCGAGTGCGAGTGAGGACTTCACTTCCTGTAAGAAAATAATAATTGAACAAAGGTATTAAAGGACATTTACCCACAACTACATTTAATGCTCACAGACTGTATAGAATGTATATATTTTTAGTACAAAAGCTTTAAATATTAAAAATGTTAGTAAGGCATTAATAAAGTCACCATTTTCCAATAAGCCACTAGGTCCGCAGTTATGAAGGGTCATGGGTTCTTGATTTTCTAATAAACTAGCTCATCAGACAACCTTTAAATGTGAGTCACTAACAAAAGTTTAATAATCTACCAACTCTGGAATTGTAAATCATTAGATGCCATTAGTTAATACATGGCTTTTGGTCCAGTGCTCCGCAACTTTATATAAACTAGTTGGAGGGATTTTACACAACCTGGCAACACAAATGCCATTCTTAATAATGGCTTATAACGGAACCCATTTCTGTTATCACTCAATTGAAATGGCGTTATCAGTGGTTATCAGCCTCATAGATATGGTTTAGAAGGGGCCTGCTACACCTACTAGTAGGTGCAGGCCGTTATCTTCTAGATAATACTGAACTCCAATTTGTCTCAATGATAGAGGATCAAACGTCTTTGGTATAACTGTGTTATAGTATGTAATTTGATATATCAATAAATAATATAGTACTAGAATAGAATATATACATGCTTCTGAACAGTGTTTAATCGTTGTGATTAAACTGTTTTTGTAAGAAATACTGACACCTCTTTGGACCTTTCCATGTTTTATTTTTACAACCGTAATTATTTAATCGGTCAGCAGGTCCCCGCTAATCTGTCTTTGGCTCTTGTGTGTATTATCTGCATCCCAGACTAATTTTAACAGGACAATCCTATTATATTTGTTCATTCCCAGTGGCCCTTGCCAACACTGGTTTACTTACTCAAGAACTGTTGGTTTTCCTGGTCCATAATTTCAATATGAAATATTTTTCAACTTATTTAAAGATTTTGGGATGTCATATACAGTACATTCTTATAAAATTAACAAAGAATCTTGCTACATATTATAGATACAGTAATAAGGACAAACAAGTCACAGATGTAGAGGCAGCTGTCAATTTTAAGAATCAGACAGAACATTTAATATATACATACAATACTTTATTTTGAGGACAAAAAGATTATCATACATTGCCAGGAAAAATGGGGAGGTGTATGGAGGACAAAAATCAGTAAATTATGGATAAATAAATCAATAACTGAACCATTAATAAATACAAAACAACAATATATTAAATTCCTAGATTTACAGAATAAATAAATATATAGGTGAATGGACACAAATGAAATAAATGAGACATACAGTGCATTAACAGGAAAAACAGCCTGTGATGAGGATGCTGTTTAAACACATGTAGGTGGTGTTTAACACTTTTTGTCATTGTCATAGTGCCTAAATGCAGATAGGATTTACCTTACTTGGCTGACAATATGTTTTGTTTTTGGCTCATAATGTAACAAAGTCCCACCACTTCATCACCGCGCCTGCCAAAACACCTGGCCGGGGCCAATGCTATTTGGATTAACGTGATATCAAGATATCCTTTTACTGGACTACACGCCACTGGGCAAGCATTCCTACACTAGATGTCTCACTGACACCGCTGTAGCTAAATTTAAGGAAATGATTACATCGGCATTTGGTTCGGTACCATGTCTCG
>JAVQJL010003764.1:0-11627 GCA_036024295.1 Nannoperca obscura
TTGTGTATTATTACTCTGTTTATTATATTCACCTAGTTAGGAATAAATCACTTTTATAACTCAGCCCTGGTTTGTTGATGATATTTCTAAAGCCAAAATCGATGATCAATGTGTTTCAGGACTCTACGACTTTCAGAATAAGACTGATCGATTTATAGTTGCTTGGTTTATTATTTATTCCCTCAGAAAGGAGGGTGGTGCCCCGTTAATATGATATCTGAACATTAATAAGTAATTATACGCTACATAGGATTAATTGATTGAGAAGTTCTTTTACTTGTTTACAAGGCTCTTGTTTGGGACCAGCCTACATTAGTGAATCTTTGTAATTTTTTAATCCTTCACAGCCTCCTACATCCTCTGCTGCTGTTTAAAAAAATATTTAAACTCACAAATTAAAAAATCGTCAGTTTAGCCTTTTTAACCATGCTCCAAAACAATGGAACTCCCTACCTGAGGCTGTAAGAGATGCAAACTTTGTGAACCTTTTTTAAATGACAATTGTAAACGTATTTATTCAGCATTACTTTAAACTAATTGTCACGCCTATGTCACCCCTATCTGTTTTTACCCCCGTTTTATCTTTGACATATTTTATTGTTTTGTTCTATTGTTATTTTTTCTTGACATATTTTATTGGTCATATGTCTCTTTGTTTTAGTGCTATCTTTCAAATACTGTATTGTCCTTGGCAATATTTGCACTATTTTATTATGCGTTTCAGCTACACCCTCTGTATGTAAATACAGTTTATTATCATTATTATTATAATGTTCTGGCCATCACATAAAACTTAAACCTGCCTCTCTCACCATATATGATATTTCATATATTGCACTGCCCTAAGGAGGGGAACAACCTTCATCCCTCGGACTAAGACCTGGACTGATGAATCCATCCTGAGCCTACAGCTGTTTTGACACAGACTGGGTAATGTTTAAGGATTCCTGTTCTGACATTGATGATCTTACTGATGTTGTCAGCTGTTACGTTTCCTTCTGTGCGAAAATGTAACCCCCGATAAGATTGTGAAGGTGTAACCAAATGGTAAACCATGGGTGACAAAATCACTTAAGGTGTTGTTGAATAGAAAGATGCAGGATGGCAACTGAGGATAAAAAGGGAAGTGAAATACGAAATAAGGAGAGCGAAGCAGAGTTACAAAGAAAAGATCGAGGGAGCTTGGGAGCAACAATTTAGGTTCTGCTTGGGACAGTATGACAACTATTGTTGGCACAAGGAGCATCTGGAGGATTTCAGATGTGACAACCATCTTGCACAAGAGTTCAATAATGTTTATTTGAGATTTAACACCCGAGTCCCACCCCTTTTGATGACTAAGAAAAGCCCTGGGCCTGACAACACGGGCAGCTCATGTCCTGAGCAGAACAACTCTTCTTGACCCACTACAGTTTGCTGATCGGGCTAAGCGAGGGGTAGAAGATGCTACGGCAATTGCACACCAATATTTTAGTTTTCTGTTATTTTTGTCATGAGTACTTTCACACAAAACGCAAAAATTACACTGCAAAAAAAGCAAAGTAATATTTTTATACAATGAGGACAATGTTTTTTTGCATTTGCTTGGCTGATAAACGCATTAACCAATCATTTTGTGCATTGATTAATGGATGTCATGTCATGACTCCACAATGGCGGACCTGTTTTACTGTTTCATCCTGTATTATATGACAAAGGACACAAAAATGATAAAGACTGAACTCAAGAACAGCATGTGGAGCAGCATAGATGGATGCAGGATAGTGATGAGCTATTTGGATGGAGTAGATAGGTGATGGTGGTGGTGGATTGGAAAGGTCAACCTAGGACCACGGTTGTTTTCCCTGAGGTTGTAACATTCAGTGCATAGAAATCACGTTCTATAACATTTGCAGTAGCAAGCATCAGGTGTGCATCAGGTACTTTGGTACTGCGAGGGATCACTGCAATGCTCCATTTTATTTACTCTTGAAAAAATAATATTACAATATTAAAATGTTGCTCCACCACTCGTGCCGATCCTGTGGTCTTCTGAGAGAACCAGTTCAGCAGCTGGCTAGTTTGGCAGCATGAACCTGAGAGAGAGAGGGACCAGCTGACCTGTCCTGAAGGAAGAGCTGGTCAGCCACTAACTCTCTGCTGCCTTCTGTGCAGGTGACCAGTGCAGCACTAAGGCCGTGCAGACCGACCGTAGCACTGCGTGAAAAAACACGGCCCTCTTATTCATTTCAATGGAGCCAGTCTGTCTGCGCAGCGGTGGTGCCTTCAGCACAGACTCCAGCAAAAAAGTCATTTAACCGACTTGACAAAGAGAGGGAGAGAGTGACAGCATATGGACAAAACGAGAGAACTAAAATTCAAGCAGAACTTTACTCCGTAAGTTAATTCAGTGCCATTGATTTATCAGTGAAGTATACAGAACTACATTGCAGACTGCAGTCTCTGACAACTAAGTTATTCAATTTTGTGCTGTGATTAATGACATCCCAAAATCATAAATTCCTTGATATGAAATATATTCAGCATGCTACAGTGCTGTTTCTGAGCAGCTTGTAGCATAGCTTGCGACTTTTAACAGGAGTGTAGTGTCACCTAAAAATAGTTATTATTCTTTGAATACACATATCACACAAACCCTACTCCACTTAGTCTCTGAAATCTCAATGCTGTATCTCTTTGTGAAATGTAGGGTTGGCACCTGTCATGGTCCAGAAACTGTGGGTTGTCCTTCCTGTTTTATTTTGTAGTTTTGGGTCAGTTTCCTGTCTTTGTCTCGTTTCCCTCCCTTTTTGATTAGGCACCTGTGTCTTGTCACCCACCTGCTTCTGTTCCCATCGTTTGTCTTGTCTCTTTAGTTTGGAGGTTTCATTTGTTCTGTCTTGGTTCATTGCGTTCGATGTCCTGCGTTTTCATGTCCTGTGTTCCATGTGAGTTTCCAAGTGAGTTATTAAGAAAAGTATTTGACTGTTCCTCCTCGGCCTACACTTTTTGGGTCCCCGTTCCCCGAGCCTGACAGAACCAATGCACCAACATTACACATTAATTGTACAGTAATCCAGTCCAATCCTGAAATCTTGATGATGATGATAATAATAACAATAAATATTTGGGAAGCTTGTAAACCTTCAAGGTTTGTTTCCACTGTGAGCTGACCTGCAGTATCTTGTACATCCTTGCTAATCTGTCCACTGTATAAACTAACAGGAGTTATTCAACTGTGAGAAACACCTTCATCACTTTTATCCCCCCGTGTGTTATTTGCTGTTTACTTTGTGCTCAGGTGTGCGATTAGACTGGATGGCAAATCCTATTCAGCTCAAATCTCTTCTCAGTCAATACCAGCAAATATTAATGATGTTTTCCTCATAGGTGTTCACAGGGAGTTCAGGGGCTTGGAAAAGAATAAACAAGGTGTTGGGACAAAAGCTCACCCAGACTGCTCAGCAAAGAAGAGTTTCCTCTGTACTTCCAAAATGCTGAAGGCGGGCTTTTGGTGTGTCCTCTACTCTGTCCATAACCTCATCACACTGAATAATTGCTGCAGTGTGAAGAGAAGATTACCTGCAGGTGAAAAATGTCCTTTCTCTTCCTGTGCTCTCCTTTCAGTCTTTCAGTTCTTTTCTGAAAAAGACTTCTGCCACGTCCTTTCCCAGCTAATGAGACAAGACTGAAACACAAACTTTCCTTTTTGATTGTCTCACACCCGAGGCCCTCCTTCGTTTGATTTGTCAGAGGTCATTATTACAAGCAGAAAAATAACTTTAATTACTTCAGGCAAATCAAAATGGATTGATCCTAACTGGCGTATTCCACTTTAGAATAGCAGATTTTCTTTGCATATTTCACTTTGGTTTTATAGAAATGTGAAGAGCAGCACTGTCATGATTATTGATGTTTTTTGTGGCTCTGATTTAATTAAATGTGATTAACTTCTTTTAAGACTTTTCCTGTCAAACCACAGTGATTTATTTCTGCAGTTTTCTTTAGGAATTGCTGAAAGGCTTAATTCTGAGAGCTAAAAAATACAAATTAATTGAAAAACAAGATCTTGCCTTGCAATTCTCCCAACTAGCATATTGATTCCAAGCTAATGATCTAAACTGCTTGTTAGATTATGAGATATCTTGTTTGCAAAGCACATATTTTAGCCTGAGAGTGACACGAGAGGCATGAATGTGCTAAGTACATATCCAATTACATATAATGGTAATCTGCCTGTGTGATTTCAAGTTTTGTGTGAGTGAAAATGTTGCGCCTGTGGTGCGAGGAAGGTTTGATGGGAAACATCAAGATTTATCCACTGGGGACAATGAATATGGAGGGCAACAATAGCTGTTAGTCATTTGAATCGTATAAGTGAACTAAATATGAAATTAAACCACGATTGGATCCTCAAAGCTGCACTAATAAATATGTTATTATAAGATAAACAATGGATCAAAAGCTATGCGTAATGTCAAAATGAAGCATCAAGCAGTTTTAAGAGTCACATTGTTTTATTAGTAGTTGATGGAGACCAACAAGAGAGCTAAAAGGAGAGAGAACATTAGACATACATTCATCATGTGATGATGTGATGCTGATGTGTAAAAAAGCAGCTGCTTCCTAACAAGTTGACCGTATCAACTAGATAACTGTTGTGTTCACATCTGGCCAAAAATATTAGCATTGAAATATTTTACTTTGAAAACCATTTGAAATGATCTTTGAATTCTACTATTTAAAATTTACATTGAAGTTTTGCAACATGAAATCTGAGCTCTTTTATTTTTGTTTTTAGAAATGTAGGGGTCTAGATGACTAATAGTTACCAAAGGTTTTGGAAGTGGTCAGTCGATCAGCTCCGGCAGCATCCATGAACGTGCTGCTATGGCTGCAACGTAGTCCTTGTGGGCAACGGTGCCCGTGAAAGTCTGTCCACTAAAAGTTCTCGTTGTTGCCACTGACAGGCTCAAACTGTTACTCAAAGTGTCTGACAACATTATGGAAAGGATCCGTACAGAGACGTTTGTTAAAGAGTAAAATATTATTTCGTCTTCCTGCAACAACTCAACCTCTCACGAGATTCCAGAGCAAAACCTTTGTTTCTGGTTAAATAAAACAACAAAATATCTTGATGTAAGGTGTTTTGTGCAATCGGCCCTGGATCACTAGATCAGAATTCTATGTATGAATGAACGTATGTCTCCATACTATGTTTTCCATAGTTTAAATATGTCAACGTGCACCAGAGCTCATGTGTGAATGTGTAAGCTCTAAAACAGTAAAGATTAGTTGAAACAACAATCATCCTGACACCAGGGGGGATTAACTATCTGACAACCTGCCTTTCCCACATACAGCTGGCAGAAAAATTACCAGCCTAGCACTTGTTGTCATGGAAACCCTTAACATGTTTTTAGGTTGCCCTTGATGCTCCTTCCCTCAGTCCACAACAAAGCAAAACTCAGAAAAAGTTTGAAATCAATACGAGCAGCAAGCAGCAGACACAGCCGCGCTGCGACGGGGCGGCTGTTGCTGTGGTTGAAATTCACTGCCAGTGTCCATGTGGCTGTTTGAAAATGCAAAGAATAATGGGAATTAAGGGCGCGCCAATCTGTCCAGCTTAGCAGAGTGCCTAAAAGAGATGGGCCAGAGAGAGAGAAAAGTGACACGTTGACAATTTTCAAATGCAGCTCTCTCCAGTCAATCAGCCCAGGGACAAACTTTGATGCGACTTTACTCCGGGATAACATGCCGGCCAATTTAGATGTCGCTCAAAAGGAAGATTCAGCTTCTCCTTGTTCTCGCTAGGCGCTAACACCTTTAAAGAGCTGCTCTAATGCATCCATCTCTCTCTCTTCCACTATCTCTAACCTTGACATGAGAGGGCTCCCCATCTCCCCACAAAGCACCTAATTGAATGTAAAAGAGCTAGCTAAAGACTTTGTATCCTGCCTGCAGACTCTTGATTGGCTCTCTGGAGGCTCTCGCTGTTTCTCATCCCCAAGGCCTCAATCACCATTCTCTGATTGGTGATCTTAACCCCTGTGACCTCATGGAGATGGACTGTACAAACGCAGAGGGGTGGGTGGCCTCATGCTGCCTTATCTTCCCCCACTCTTGCGTAAAAAGCGCCCTTACACAAAGAAAAGTTTCAAGGAGCCTTTAAAGTGCAGTGCTCGGAGCTCTCAGGTAGCTTTGTAAAATGCATTTGTTCCATTCACAAACACCCACTTTCTCTGACAACATCTCGCTGGTTGGTGGGGGCACACCGGGGGAGGCATTTTGATCGTCTGCCAGTGGTTTGTTGATGCTCCAGGAGCTTTGTGAGTATGTGTCTATACAGGCCAGAATATGAAGGGTTCTCCTGCAGCTCCTCTGCCCTCAGAAGTAGCAAACACAAAAAAAGGGTGAGTGTTGCTCTTCAATAGATCAATCAGCCACAATTAAGCACACAATCTGACAAAAACAAGCAGAGGAGGAAGGAGCAAAACAAATTTCTACTGAGATCTGCCTGATGACACAAAAAATTAGAAAGGACAAACTCCATCTTTATTTTTATGGATTATGTGTACTACGGAGTACAGTAAGAGAGCAATACACAGCAGGGATGAAAAATGCTGCCTGTGTGGTTTCAGAGAGGAAGAGAGACATACAAACAGATTTGCAGACAGAGATAAAGAACTTTGTGAAGTAAGTAGATGAAAACAGCCCTCAGGTGGGATTTGACCAGGTGTAGTCATACACAGTGTTCAGAAAAGCTGCCGTGTTTACTTCTCCGCGGAAGCGCTTGAGCCTTCGCCTCCACATACTGTACCTCTGTTAAAGTGGAGGCCTGCTCAGTTCAAGCTGTGAGCTGAGGAAACAAACATGCACATTCATTACCAGAGAGGTAGATGCAGAATACCTGTTACCTTCAGTGATTTAATAATTCATGCATACGTGGAACTAAACTCGAATTATTTTTCGCAGCATATGTTAAAGCGATCCTATGGAAGTTGTGCTGATCTGATTAAAGTTCACAAGCTCTGTCAGTTAGTCAGTGGGTGTGGTTCTGAATGAAATTTTGGGCAAAAGTAATAAAAAATGGCTGGATGTCAATGAGAAATGTCAGTTGGGTATGATGGATGATGAACGGTAAACAGTAGGTAGCAACATGGTTGCAAATCAAATGTCAAAGAAGTTTATCATTTCAGCTGACAATTTATAATTATTAATTATTAATTTGAAAGCATTTTCATCACAACATAATTTCCCCGCCCCAATTATTATCCTTGAGACCACTTTCCTTAAATGATAAATTACTTTTTTTGTGTGTTACATCGGAACGCTTCCAGGAAACACCTTTCCAAAACAACTACAAACACAGTTTTTTAAAAATGAGAATGGTTATGCATAATACAAGTATTGTGCTTTGTCTATGTGCAGGTCCAGTCACAGTTATAACTAATACATTCACTGTTTTTCTAAAAACATTCAACGCAGGTTCATAAAAACTATTTGACATCCTCTGAGTTACCTTTAAGCAAACCAAACCCATCCAACAGTGCAGTGTGCCCGCAGCGACGACACAGCACATATACTGACAACAAAGACATATTGAATCAATTGCCATATTAGCTGCTGTTTTACTATCAGTTCTCCATGGAAACCGTTCTCCTCCTCCCGACCTCTTGCCTTCACAAAACACCAGGGCCTCTGAGTACAACCAGGAGATCGCATGGTGACATAAAGATGAGTCAAATCTTGGTTGACTGGTTAACAGGACGTAGCGTAAGCTCACCAACTTGTATTTGCACTGTACCCGTGATAACCAGCTGACTTCACTACGAGCTGGGGGAGGGGGGAACCCAGTGTATAATAGCGGCCACTGATTGCTAAGCTGCTGGTATTAAGATGATATGCTATCATTATAAGCTAGTATGCACGGCATTTATTGCAGTTTTTTATTTCTTGTTTTTTCAGCTGTAGGAGCTAACTTCCTTCTCACATGAGGGTTTCATCTTCTTTTGACAGCACAGTTATCTCATCCAACAATGTGTACACATAAATGCAGGTATCAGGACTGAGATGTAAGGAGAGTAATGCCTGGATGGAGTCTTT
This sequence comes from Nannoperca obscura, assembly GCA_036024295.1. Classification (NCBI taxonomy): domain Eukaryota; kingdom Metazoa; phylum Chordata; class Actinopteri; order Centrarchiformes; family Percichthyidae; genus Nannoperca; species Nannoperca obscura. The sequence goes on from JAVQJL010003764.1 coordinate 8,086, forward strand.
TGCTTGTCTGTATGAGCCATTGATCACTTGAACGTGATTTTCAAGGCAAATCTCTCCCGGGGGATGATTAAGTACAATTGCCTTTCCTTCCTCCAAATCTCAAGTATGTGGAGCTAAACACGCCACCAGGCAATGAAAGCTGGCAGTATGAATGATGGTCATTACTCTCACTGCCGAAGCTGCAAATGCCTCATTCCAGGAAGGAGCCGTATGGTGAGCATCCTTAATGAGTGTTCAGGAGCAGGAATTCATATATTTACTCTTGGTGTGATTAAATTGCAGTGCTGGCGAGGCATCAGACAGAGTGGTTGTTTACCTAACAATGCATTATCCCCATACGTACAATCAATCTATCCAGTTCTGTAACACAAGACAGGACACCTTTTTTGGTGGTTTGGAAATGCAAAACACCTTTCCAACATCAGGACTGGATGTTCTAAAACACCCGAGAGGAGGCAGAGGGATTAAACATGAATGTATTTTGCATTTTGCATTGAGGTAATTTTTCAGCCTTGTGAGACATTAAATTGAGGTTGGAAAGGCAATAAAGCTGAGCATTTTTCCTGGCTCACCAGCATCACATACAGTGATACATGTGAGAGATGGGAGAATAGCTGGCTGCTGGCTGTGAAGATCTGAGCTGCTTTTCCTCCCCACGATTTAGCAGGATGCTCTGTTGTTCTGAACAAATACCACACCATTTATCATCACTTATCAAACCATTTACCATCAATGTAGGGGAACGCAGCACACCGCTAAGAAAAATGTCATTTGAGACATGTTTTTACTTATATTCATGCTTATAGAAGCTCAGGCGGAATTATTCAAGCACTCTTATAGATAACAATTAAGTAATGATGGTGTTTATGGTATTTTGTTTACTATACGTAATGTGAAAATAGTGAGGAATATATGGATAAGTAACATCTGTAGACAGTAAGATGACTGGTCAGTATTTGCACTTTTTTATGTGTTGCATTGTGGGTAACGTAAACGTCAGGTTTTGACAAGAAAGGGAACGGGCAGAATAATAAACATGTTATTTCTGGTTCTGCTGCATTTTTATTTTCGTAGTTAATTTGGCCGTCATTTCTATCAGTTATGATAACGACGTACTTAAACATCAGACAGGTTGTAAACAAGCACACGGTGGAGCCAGATAATCTAAGCTGCTTTATCTAAAAGTAAAACAGACAGTGAGCAGACCTGAAATGTTGGTAATCCCCTTTTTCGCAGCTGACAGTGGAGAGATGACAGGAAACAAGGATAAAGAGAGATGGGGAATGAACAAAGGTGGCCGTCCGGATGCGAACAATGGACTTGCTTCATGGTCAGCGCCTTAACCCCTAGGCCACCGGGGTTCTTCAATAATCCCTGTTTTGTACAGAAAAACTGTGCACACAAGTTTGCTGTAAGTACGGAGTTAAACCAGGCTGTAAACTATGATGGATGTTTATGACAGACAGTTACACATTTTTACACAGTACACTTTGCAACAAGGCTAACTTGGAGGTTTATCTTCAACCTGTCTGATCATCTGACTCTTTTGCAATGTCACCATATTCTCAGCAATTCAATTTGTGAGCACAATGTTAATACCACCAGGAAGGATGGCCACAACTACAAAAAAATGTAAAACTGTACTAAGTACAGAACTAGTACTATATCAACCTTTTGGTGTCATGTCACGATTGTGCCCGTGGCTTTTGCAGTGTCTCATTAAACTTTTAACATCCTCTACATCACGGCTAAACTGCTAATGTGTTTTGAGTCAGCAGTCAGGGGAGCTCCAGTGCTCCAAATGATATGGTCAGTGACACTCATTTGGACTCCAGTACTAACCACTTCTGTTATTGAGGTTTGAGATGTCCCCCCACCAACCCAATACAAAGGAGGTACATGGGATTTTGTTAGTAGTGCTCAAAGCATTGCAAAAAAAAAAAGTCTTGTTGTGGTCGCTCAGGATGATCTTACTGTGAGCAGCTTTCATTGGAATTACTGTATTGAAAAATAAAAATAGTCCCAGTATCAGTATTTGGTTACATTAACATTGAAAAGACAGCTACAGTAGGTCATAAACAGTGACTACATTTAAATTACATTTTCCACTTTATTCCAAATATGACAATATTACAAATTTAATATGGGTCATGTGAACAGCATATTCTATTTGGATATTCTGAATTAGGCCTTATTTCGCTTGTAGCATTTCCTGATTAAGACTTGGGATACACCACAAACAAATGGTCGAAAAGAATTTCTATATTTTGACGTGATAAACGACGTGGTGAGGCATCAACCCCTGTCAAACACAGCCGGAGTATGCACGACTGCATGTAAATGGGAATATTAGTGGAATAAGGGCAAAAAACTGAATATTTTGTCAGTGAATCAATACATCAATACAAGTAAAAAAGATAACTCCAATCACCTGCAACTGATCACCGGCTTCTTCTGAGTTTCACTGGAGAGGGAGTTACCAGCTAATGTATGCAATTGCAGCAGTAGGGTCAGTGATGGAAAAATGTCAAGCATTGAATTGGAGTTTGTGATTTCAGATGATATGAAACTGTTGAGATGCGACTGTTCAGGCTTTGTGCAAAAAGACAACTTTCATGAGTCTCTGTCTGAGGACCTTTGTCTGCTTGTCTCTGTGATTTAGAACTGCAGCTCGCTTTGACTTTATGAACTGTCCTTGTTGTAAGAAGGCCGCAAAGACAGGAAAAAAGATTTGTCGGCACTTGGATTCTTAATACTTGAGAAATACAGATGCCAATTTGGTTGTTGATTCTTTGCTTCTCTGAACAAATGTTTTGTACTTGCAGTATGGTCCCACTGTCTGTGTGTGCTTCTCTGCATGTTTGTGCATGTGTTAATTTGGATTTGAGTGCTTAATTGGATTTATGATGCACTGCTGAGCGAAACGCCGCCATCTCCAGTACTGACGTCCACCGTCGGCTCTGGGTTTGGACCCAGTTTCCTCTCACAGCCCATCTGCACCTCTCATCCTCTCCAAAAGCCATTATAATCCCACCAATCCCACAGCCTCTCACCATGACTGCCTCCTTTCTGGCAGCCCTGCCCTCCACATTAGGATTTGGATCTGGGCTTGAGGGCTTCTCTTCCCCCCATTACCATCTCTGAGAAAGCTGATTCCCTCCTGTCAATGTGCCTTTTTCCTCCTCACTGCTGGTAAATGCATTAGAGGCCTGGCCACCGGAGTTTAGGGAGCCGGCTTTGGGGAGGTGGGTGGTTATTCAGTCATAGGCCGTACTGGAAGATACTTTTTTTATTGGCTCTTGGGGGCCTCTTTTAGCTTTTGTCCTCACACACCCAAAGTGAAGCAAAATTACTGATGGTTTTCTATAAAATGTGATCTCACAGCTGAGGCTGGTGGGCAGGGAAGAGAAATATAAAAAAACAAGCTGATAGTGACGTATGAAAAAGGGAGGTCTATTTTGGTAGTGTGTGTGGAGGCAAAACAAGCGTACAACTGAACAGCCACACTTCCTTGATGTGTCACTTGTTCTTGACCAGAGGTG